>JAADYB010000020.1:0-70514 GCA_023338075.1 Phytopythium litorale
AGCCAAAGGAGTGGCAGAGTCGAACGTCAGCGACGCTGGCGAGGCCGCTGCCAGCCGCAAAATGGCGCCAGACAGCGCAACAAAGCACCGGAAGACCTGGCGGTCGTCGCTCGCTTTGGTGAACGCCTCCGCTCCGCTGAGGACTGGGAGAGCCTCCGTCAGAACCGCCGCCGCGTCCAGCAAACGTGTACGCGTCAAGAATTGCTCCACAAGGAGACCAACCGCGGCGCAGCACTCCTCTGCAGCGGCCTTGCTGTCCGAGTCGGAGAGCGCAAGCGCTGCGCTGCGAAGCAAGAAACCTGTGAGCTTCGCGGCGACCACAGCCTCGCCCTTGTGTTGCGGAGAGGGAGTAGCAGCCGAGTCGTTGCTGGAGCTGGTGCTCTCACACCAACTCCTCGTCAGCGCCAAGACGCAGTAAAGCTGCGTGCGTGACACGACGACTCCCTTGGGGTGCTTCTTCACGAGCTTCTCCAAAACGTACGTCAGCACGTCGACCGATGCCCGCCGGTCGTGTTCGCTGGCGTCCGAGCGAGCGAGTTCCGACGAGACCCAATGCCGAACCAGTGCCACTCTGTAGCTCGTAGCTCGAGGGTCGAGCTCTTGCTGGTTCTGGCGGAGCAGCAGCGCCTCCGCAGCTTGCGGAACAAGCGAGTGGCCCACATAGCCACGAAGAGCAACGGTCCGAACGCGACCGAACACGTCCAACATGCTCGCTGCAACTGCGCAGGACACGCGTTCATCCTTCATCTTCTGCAGCCGCGTGAGCACATGCGTCTCCAGCGTCTCGGCAAAGAGTGCGACCCCGCCGCTAGTCTCGCTGATTAACAGAGCTCGCACGACTCGCTGCAGCATTCGAGGAGTCGAGACAGCTCCCCTCGCGTCAGTAGCGAGTAGCAGCGACGCTTCTTGGATAATCGCCGGAACGATCGTTGTGTCAATGGCATTCTGGATGTCCGCATCGCTCGCGTCAACGCCGCCGAGATGCCCCAGCAGTTCGAGTCCAGACCCGAGCACCTCAACTGCTTCGTGATGCCGTTGCTTGGGATCTTCGTCCACCGCGAAACCCAAAGTTGTGAGGAACTGCCAGAGATTGCGAGTCAGCACAGACGTCGTCGTCGACTGCTGGGATGGTTCGCTGCTGCTGACTGCGCAGGACATGCACCGAATCGTATGGGCGAGGAGAACGCGGTCGGCTGATGTTTGGTGAACACCGCGGCGACGACGACGGTGCTGACGGACGAGCAGACTGTCGAGCGTTGTGAGCAGGAACGTCTTGGAGGAGTGGGCATTAAGCGCGCCAACTGCCAGCGATGGGACCAGTGCCGATCGCAGCGCCAGCTGACTGGGATCGGAGGAATCCGTCGAGCTCCAGGTGATTGGCGCGAACTTGGCAGCCGTCAAGCGAGCCGCGACGAGCTGCCGCCACACGAAGCAGCAGACACTGTCACTGCTCGAAGCGGCGGTGGCGGTGGAATACTGCACAAGTAGACGCTCGAGCTTGTGGACTCTCCTCCGCGCAGCCGAGGTGTTCTCCGCATTCGACGCCATCACCAACGTGAGCAGTAGGTGGAGCAACTCGCAGAGCGACTTGAACGCTGGAGCCACACCACTTCCGGTCTCGCTGGTCTTGCTCAGCTCCATGGTGAAGAAGAAGAGGAGCTGGTCGCACATGCTCAGCGCGTCGCCAATCTTCAACGAGCTGTCGTGGGAGTGCATGAACCGCCTGACCACGTCCAGTAGGTGCGAGACCGCTGACGACACTTGTGCATCGCTGCGAGAGCCGTGGTTTAACCGGTACAGCAAATGCTGAAGACCGATGGCCGGCGAGAGCGTTCGGACAAACGGGTGCGCAGCGACGTCAGTGCTCTTGCTCGTTGTCTTGCCCTTCTTCTTCGTCGCGACAGACGAACTCGCGACTAGAATCGGCATCAAGTCGGCGTCGGCGCGAGCGAGCAAGTAGTTGTGGCACATGTCGAAGGAGCCGGTGAGCTGAATGCAATTGCTGACGATGCTCTCCCACTGCGACCCAAACGCGGTTGGCGGTAACGACGCGAGCTGTGCGCGCAACGCGCCGACACTTGCCACCTTCTTCCACGAGTAGCCTTCGTTCGACGTGAGGGACTTGCCCACCTTTGCTTTCTTCTTGCTGCTGTCTGCCTCGTTATTGGCATCCGTGAGAACCTGGGCGAGCTGAGACTTGCAGTGCAGCTTCAGCCACGAGTAAGCGTCTTCTGTCTCGAGCCCATCGGTCTCTGGACCGTGAACGTCACCCGCGCGCTTGCGCTTCCTGCTTGTCGACTCACTCTCGTCCTCTCCACTGGCAGTAGCATCCTTCGCGCTCGATTCATGTGCCACGTCGGTGGCGCCGCTTGCGATCAAAAGCGCCAGCGGGCGAGCGTCTGGACCGGCGCTATAAAGCACCGACAGCAGCACGCGCACCGCGAAGAGGACAACTGTTGCGTCTCGTCGGTAGGTGGCGCGCCATCCTGAGCTCTCAGCGCTCTTCGGCGCGTTCAGGAACGCAACAAGTGCGATCGTGATGGGGCTTGTGGCCATAATCCCGCCTCGCACACCTTCCTTCGCCGATGGACTCGTACGATGCATGTGGGAATGGTACAGAGTGACGCTGGCAAACGGGTCCAACGACACACACTGCACGAGCTCCTCGACGAACTGCGCGCACGACCGGCCTCCGTGGTGCAGACCCTGCAGCCAAAACGCAATCTCTTCGTTGTTGTCGCAGCTGGAGGCTCCCTCGCCACGACGATCACGACCGAAGACACCGGAGACCAGCAAAACACGAGCGATCACCTTGTCACACAGTTCTTGGATCGCGAGGCTCGGCGTGTTCACGTCGAGTAGTAGCAGTTGCAGCAACTTGGAGGGTCCTGCAGCGCTTGGTCCGCCCCGCTGCAGCAGGAATGAGAGACGCTTGATGTCCACCACGAGCAGGAACCGCAGAATCTCGGCGACGATCATACTCTGCAGCGATGGTTTCGCGTGGTCCTCCTTCTGGTCTCCGCCGTCGAAGAACTGCCACGTCAGGAGCTTGGTGAAGTCCAGCTTGACCTCACGCATCGTCTGGGGGAAGCACTCGATGTACAGGCGGAACACCGACAGCGCACGAACGTAGATCAGTCCAGCGGCTTGCTGCGATGACGTCGCGGGAGTCGTCACGGCTCCGCAGAGCTTCAGCAGCAGAGACACAAGCGCTTCGGGGCTCGGCAGGAGGAAGCGCAGCTCACTTTCAAGTTCAGCGTGCGTCCGAGGCTGCGTCGGCTTCAACTTGGTCACGACAAACTCGAAGCGGTGCAGGATAGACTCCATGACCCCGAGCGTCGAGTAGACGACGAGGTCGTTTGCATGCTGAATGCCGCGCGACAGCTCCTTCCGGTAATTGTACGGCGCAATCAGCCGCGTGGCGAGCAGCTGGGGCGAGCACCACGATGTCCCGCGACCTTCCGTCTCGGTGTCATTGGACTCGTCCGGGAGGACACTGGCAGCAATCGAGCACGACAGCAACTTCTGCAGCAGTGACGCAACGCAGAACCAGCGGTACGCGGGGCGAGGCTCCAGAGGGATGGACAGCGCCGCGAGGTAGTTGGCGATCAGCGACGGGTACTTGACCATAAACTTGGAGGCGATGCCCAGCGCCGCAGGGCTGCGCAAGAGTTCGTTCACGCCGATTGCAACGATGGTGCTCTTGATCGTCTTGACAGCGAGAGACTGCTCAAATGACGATGTGCCTTGGCTGCTCGGGGCTCCCGGCGCGGATGGCTTGGCCAAGAACACCCGGAAGGCGTCAGCTGCAGATCGGACTTGGTACAGCGCGTCGGGAGCGAAGAAGAGCGTGTCTAGCATGACCGCTGCCCGCTCGGCGGCCTGGTCCTCGTCCGACTGAAGCAGTGGCAGCAGCTGCAAGATGTTGGCGCCGCTCCACACGGCCGCCTTGGCGCGATGGTCCAGGCTCTCGTTGCGCAGCACGAGCGCCTCGAGCTTGTCAAAGATGAGCGCCAGCAGCTCGGGCGAGTCGCCGTCGACGCTCTTGAACAGCGACACGGTGAGTCCTCCGTCCTTGAGCGCGAACCGGTGCACGCTCTTGTCCGGGCACGCCGTGAGCTCGAGCACGAGGTGGACGTACGCCTCGCGGATCTGGAACGCCGGCTTCTGCGGCTCTTCACCGCCGTCCTCCTCATCCGCATCGCCGACCGGGGCGACCGGCTCGGGCCTCTTGAAGCGGCGCGTGGCCATCTTGACGAACGCGGGGCTCTGCACGTTGAAGAGGCGCACAAACTCGCGCGCGACGGCGCCGCTGACGGCCACGAGCGCGCGCACGAGCTCCAGCGCGCGGAACTCGATCAGCGGCTTGTCGCTCCACGTCATGACCTTCTCCAGGTTGGCGCTGCGCTCGCGCACGACCCGGAGCGCCAGCACCTCGGCCGCCGGCGCGTCGCGGGCCGCCTGCGCGCGCAGCAGCGTGGCCAGCACCTCGAGGAAGGTCGCGACGCTCTCGCGCTGCTCCCAGCGCGTGCCGGCGCCAACGGCCTCGGGCCAGCAGAGCAGCAGCGGCTCGCAGTGCGCGTGGATGGCCAGGAAGCGCGCGGCCACGGCCGGCGACGCCCGCAGCAGCTCGCCGAACCCGCGGAAGGCGGCGTCCAGCGGCTGCTTGGGGCGCTCCAGCGACAGCAGGAACTCGCGCAGCGCCGCCTGCGTCTCCGCCATGTTCGCGGCCTGCTGCGATGCTCGCGGACGCTCGGGCGCGGCCTGGAGGTGATGCGATGGCAGGAGCGGCCAGTCGACCGACCGCGAGTGGCTTGCTGCGTGCTGGAATGGCTTGCTGCTTGTTGGTTGCTGGCCAGCAGCCTCGCGGGGTACAACGTACCCTCACGGCGGACATATTGTAACCCTCACGGCGGACATATTGTAACCCTCCTTTCATACTGGAGTCAATATGGACGCTGGAGGTGGCGGAGGCGGGGTGCCGACGGGGCCGCGCGGCGTGCTGGCGGGCTTCGTGTCGACGTCGGTGCTCACGTCGTCGGATGGGGTGCGTGTCGCTGTGTCGGTGGCTGTCGCGTGGCGGCGGAGGACTCACGCGCGAGGGCGGGCCAGCTCTTCGGCGACCATGTGGAGGAGACGCGCATCTCGGAGGCGCCAGCGCCGCGGCCGGAGGACGCGCCGGACTTCCGCCCGCTGTACGAGCGGCTGCAGGAGATGAAGGACAAGAAGGACAGCGAGTGGAAGGAGAAGAACAACCCGTTCGGTGCGACTCTGCCATGCATGGTGGGGCCATCGATCGCGTGGCTGACGAGCGAGGGTGCGGCTGGCTGGCGCAGCGCCGCCCAAGGCGCTGGACGACGAGGAGATCGCCTTCATCCACGACCTGGAGGGGCGCAAGGCCGACACAGAGCGCCGCCGCAAGGAGCAGCATGAGAACGACCTCGCCAGCTTCCGTGCGTCGAGCGCCGCGCGCCGTTGGGGCTCTCATTGCGGTCAGCTGACACGAGTCGGTCACTCTGTGTGCGTGTTGAATGGTGGATGGAGCAGTGTTGGCACGAGGAACGGCCAAGCCGGCGACAGACAGCGGGACCATCGGCGCGGTCGGGGTGCTCGCTGGCCAGGCCAAGCGCGACGACAAGGCCAAGTCGCTGGCCGCGAAGGCCAAGGCGCCGAGCGTGGTAGTCGTGCGCGCGAAGCGCAAGCCAGGCGACGACGCCTCCAAGAAGAAGAAGAACAAGGTGGCCAAGGTGGAGACCAAGGCGCCAGCAGACTCGGCAAAGAGCGTTGGCAAGACAGACAAGAGCGCCGACAGCGAGGGGCAGACGCAGAAGCCCGCGAGCGCGGCGAAAGCGGCGGCGCCAGCGCTCGGACTGGTGGCGTACAGCAGCGATAGCGACTGATAACGCGACCAACGCATTGTACACCGTCAAGTCTTGGACATTCGCCACTTGGATGCATCTTCGAGGGCTCATGCCTGCTGCTGTGACTTGTTGTGCGCATTGCGGGAAGCAGTGCTAACCTTGGGCGGGTTGAGTCGCGATCCGCATGCAACACTCACCAATGCTGAGCCATGTGAGGGGGACATGGAGTGGGGAAGCTTGAAGCAGATCCGAACTCAGCTGCTGGTGCCCGCAGCTGTGGGACCTCGACCGTCCTGAGCAAATCGCTGTCGGCGATGCGCGCCATGAGTGCGACGCCTCCCACCGAGACCAAGGCAACTGCATCCGCGTCGGATATCACGACTGTGAGATGAGATGGACGCCTTCAAGTGGGTCCAGTGAATGGATCGAATGCACCAGCGTCCAGTTTCGAAATGACGCGGCGCATCAAGATGAGCATCGTCCCTGGAGAACCTCCGATGATGCCGCACGATCATGTCGGTGATATATGTGGATCGGACGGATGGAGTTCACGGCGGCGCTCTCGGAGAATCCACTCGGCCTCGCGCGATCGCAAAGCGGAAGGAGAGGTCGCGGCTGTCGGCTGGTGTCCGAAACGCCCATCGCCCAGCGTTGTCTCCACCGGAAGCAGCAGCCACTTGCCCATTTCCTCTCGACCACCTGCATCCCAATCGTCCGATCATCGATGGAGGCGTCCCAGCACGCAGCAGCGATGCTGACTCACCCGTGGCCATGGTCCAGCGGTCTGCTCGGACCCGTGGTCACCATCGTGCTGGCCTTGGCTATCGGTCTGCTGCTGCTGCTGTCGTTGTGGTTCGTCTGGAGCGCCAACGGCAGCAGTGACGCCGCCCGGCGGTCGGCTGCGGCTGCCGGCATCGCCCCGCTCCCATCGGATTCAGCGTCAAGCAAGTCCGGATCCAAGCTGCTTGATAGCGCGTACTGCCCGCCAACGACGCTGCCGCTGCTCGGCAACCTGCTCGACCTGGCCCAGCACGCCGACAGCTTCCACGACCTGATGGCCGAGCTGGCGCAGCAGGCGGACGGACGCCCCGTGCGGCTGAAGTTGCCTGGCAAGCCGGACATGCTCATGCTGTCGACGCCTGCACAGTTCGAGGCGGTGCAGAAGCACCAGCTGGACAACTTCATCAAGGGCGACAGCCTCCACGACCTGCTCCTCGACCTCATGGGCGACGGCATCTTCTCCGTCAACGGGGACAAGTGGAAGCGGCAGCGGCAGATCCTCGTCCGGCTGTTCACCGCTCGCTCACTCCGGGACCACATCACGCCCATCGTCCGCAAGAGCACGCGCACGCTGCTGTCGATCCTGGACCGCGCCGCCTCCCTAACGAGCGAGGGCGAGGCGAAGGAGGCGACGGGGGTCGTCGACCTGGTCGAGCTGATGCACCAGCTGACGCTCGACTCGTTCGTGGAGCTCGCGTTCGGCGTCCAGCTTGGAGGACTGGCGAGTATGGAGCAGGCGCAAGGCGAGCAGCAGCCACCAGAGACGCCACCAGAGACGGTCGGACACCAGTTCCAACGAGCGTTCGACACGGCGCAGTTCCTCGTGGCGACGCGCTTCCTGTCGCCCTCGTTCGAGTGGAAGCTCAAGCGCTGGCTCAACATTGGCTCGGAGAGAAGACTGCGCGACGCCATGGCTGTCGTCAACGAGATGGCGTACGGACTCATATCCAAGTGCATCGAGCTGCGCCAACGCTCACAGTCGCAGCCCAGCGCGATCACTGAGGCATCGGAGCCTGAGCGGCAGAAGCACTTGGTGGACCTGCTTCTCGACGTGGCGGACGCCGAAGGACTCGACTTCACACCGACGCAGGTGCGCGATTTGGTGGTGAATGCGCTCGTGGCAGGGCGAGACACGACGGCCGAGGCGCTCAGCTGGACCTGCCACCTGCTGCATCAGCACCCGAGAGTGGTGGCTGCCCTGCGAGATGAGCTGCGGCGCGCCAAGCTGCCAGTCGGCGAGGATCAAAGCGAGCCGTACGTCCCGACCATGGACGACGTGCAGGCGCTGCCGTACTTCGAGGCCACGATCCGCGAAGGCTTGCGGCTGTACCCGCCAGCTTCCTTCACGGTCAAGCACTGCATCAAAGACTCGTGGCTGCCGACAGACGGCAAGAGCCACGACGCCGGCGCGGGGACGTTCGTGCCCGCAGGCACCGACGTCGCCGTGTCCGTGTACGCAATGGGTCGCCTGCCGCGCGTGTGGGGGGCGGACGCCGCGCAGTTCCGCCCCGAGCGGTTCCTGGACGAAACCACGGGCAAGCTGCTGGCTATGTCGCCGTTCCGATTCAGCGCCTTCAGCGGCGGCCCGCGCGTGTGCGTCGGCCAGGCGCTCGCGATGCTGCAGATCAAGCTCGTGCTGGCAGCAGTGGTGGCGCGCTTCGACCTCTCCGAGCTGCCTGGACAGGAAGTCACGTATACCACGTCGGGCATCACGTTGTCCATGAAGAACCCGCTGCTAGTGCGCGCCACACGGTGCCGGTGATTGAAAGGCGTCTCAGCCAAGTGTGCACGACTTCCCAACGTAATAGCAGGTTGGTCTATTATCACACTCGTGCCGAGTCATCATGAGGTGGCCGCTGTACCACCATGGCATGTCCAGCATGTCGTTCTCACTGGAACAGCGGTGGCGGTGGTGCTCGCGGGTGCTGCTGTCGCGAAGATGACCCTCCGAGCAGCGACGGCGGGTTTTGCTGACGAAGCTGCTGCTGCGCTCCGGACCGGGGCCGTTGAAGAGGTGGCGAGGCGGCGACCAGAACTCTCGCCGACGATGAAGACGACGAGGCCAACGCTGTCCGCACTGACTGCCGTCTTGGGCGGTCTGGCGTGCGCATGACGACCGCACCGCAGCCTGCACTGACTTGACGGGTCAGCGAAGCAGCGGTCGCAGCAGTTGACGGAGTCGTTGTCGACCGAGACAACCGACCAAGGCTGCCGGCTGCTCTTCCCGCGTGGGCTTGAAGCAGCGGCGGAGAGCTGAGGCGCGGTGTTGTCGCGAGTAACGAGTGGGCGAGGCGCGATTGTGCTGTCTGGGAGACGCCAGGGGGCGAGGCAAAGGAGGAACTCGAGGGGAGCGATCGGCGCGTTGGAAGGGTGCGAATGCCAGCGGGGCGTCGGGACACGTCCAAGGATATCGCCCGGCGCACCGACGGAGCACCGACGCCGCTGGTCGTTGGAGTGGCGCCGATAGAGGCGGCTGAGTTGCTGGAGTGAGAGCTCTTGTGTCGCTTGTCAGTCGAAGCTGATGCCGAGGACAACTCCCGCCTCTTCTCGGCGCTGCGGATATGTCTGCGCTGCCTTTGCCGCAATTGCTGCAGCTCTTGTGGCAGGAGCATCTCCTTGAAAGTATCTCCAATCTGTGCGTTGACATTTGCGGTCAGCGACTGAGCAGCAGTGGTTTCTCCCAAGTGCGGATCCCAAGAGGGGAGCGTCTCGAGCCTCACCTCGTCTCGCGAGCGCTTCTTGGAGCGCTCTTCCTGCAGCGCCGACAGGATGCTCTGCTTGGCTGCACCAGCGGAAGGCGAGGCGGCAGTTGAGCCAACGTCTACCTGTGCAGAGATCACAGCGAGTCAGCCCCAGTTCTCCAAGCTGCAGTTGCAGCACAATCACAGACAGTGCCGTAAAAGGCGAACGCCACTTCACAATCGTACCTCTTGCGAAGACTGAACCGCTGGTCCCGTTGTCGAGGCTCCCAGTCCTGGGAGGGCTTCGGTTGCGCGTGCGTCGACGCCCGCCGGCTCCTCCTCGAGGAACTCGTACGCCTTGAGCAGGAACCGCACGAGCTGCGGCAGCGGCTTCTCGAGGCGCGAAGCCAGCACGCCTTCGAGCAGTTCTTGGAACGGCGGTCGGCCGTCGTCGCCAGCGATCGACGCTGGGCTCGCCGCATCCAGCAGCAGCGCGATGCGGTCCAGCAGTCCTCGGATCTCGCCCCTCGCCTTCTTCTTGGCGCTCTTGCCCTTCACCCCGCCGTACCCGATCACACGCACCACCAACTCGAGCTGAAGCAACCCGACGCGGGTGCTCTTGGTCCCTGGGGGCTGCGGCTGGGCTTTCGCCCTGGCGGCGGCAGCCACTACCGACTCCTGCTTGCTCAGCAGCGGGCGAAGCGTCCGACCGATGGCGGCGAGCCGCTTTCGAATCCCCGTCGACTCGCTAGCCGCCGTCACGTCGGATGCTTCAGTAGTTGGCGACACCTTCCCTCCAGTCGGCTGCGCGCTCGCTGCGAGCAGTACACAATCGAGAAAGCGCTCGACAGGTGCGGCCATCACGAGCGGCGCGCCGTCCGCCTCCGCTCCGCCGCCACCGTCGCTACGGCCGCAGTCGCCGGCCCGCACGGCCGCCAGCGTCTCCTCATACTCGTGGCGCCAGTCGACACGCGAGTCTGCTGCCGTCGCGGCCTCCGCTTGCTGCGCCGCCATCGTCCTTGGATGGCGCGAATTGATGCTCGCCAATGCCTTGGCGCCAAAAATAAAAGACCCGCCCATTTCACTCATCGTGTCCTAGTAAATATGTCGCTTTCTATTTGATAACCATCCCCTCCGCTGTTCAATAGCACCCGAATGGTTACGCTGTACCCTAAAAGAGGTCGGTTTCAAGCGGACAAGAAGCCTTGGAAATGGCGGGAACGCAGAGACAGCCATTTCGTCTTTGGCAGTGACACCAACGATGAGCGAGCCCGAGGACCAGCAGCAGCTCGACGAGGCGGCGGCGCCGCAGCCGGAGATGGCGCTGCTGCTGCGCAGCGCCAAGCACCAGAAGCAGGTCGGCGTGGCGGTGCGGCGCCCGCGGCTGCGCCAGTCGTGCGTCAAGGGCCGCGAGGGCGAGGACACCAAGCAGTGGGCACTCACGCTGCTCGAGTTCTCCGACTCGAGCGAGCTGGCCAACCTCGAGACGCTGCTCGTGCAGCTCGCGCCGTCCAAGTGCTACGTGTCCGCGGAGCTCGAGCAGACCCAGCAAGTCGGTGCGTGGATAGCAGGGGGAGGACGCTTTCCAACACACCGACCAACAAGTCAGACTGACCGACCTGCCTCTGCGAAATGCTAGGTGACAGCAAGAAGCTACACGCGCTGCTGCGTGCGCACGAGATCGCCGTCGTGTACATCAAGAAGCAGGCGTTCAAGCCGGACGCGTCCGTCAACGAGGCGAACCTCCAGCGGCTTCTGGGTGCCGCGTCCTTGGCCGAGTTCAAGAGCGCGCTCGACCTTCCTGTCGCCGTCGGCGCGCTTGCGGGGCTGATCGATGCACTCGGTGTCATGGGCGATACGGAGCACTTCGGCTGCTACACGCTGGCGGAGGGCAGTCTGTCGTCGGCGATGCAGTTGGACAGCGCCGCGATCTGGTCGCTCAACTTGCTCCCGGACCCCAAGACGGCGAAGTCCTCGGGGTCTTCGTCCAACCAGATCGGGAGCAGCGTGCTGAACATCCTGAACCGCGGCAAGACGCCGATGGGACGCCGATTGCTTGAGCGATGGATCCGCCAGCCGCTCGTGAGCGTCTCGGACATCTCCCAGCGCCAGGACATCGTCCAGATCTTCGTCAACGCGGCGTCGCTGCGAATGGAACTTCTTGACGAGTGCATGCGTGCGCTCCCGGACCTCGAGAAGCTCGCAGTTGTGCTCGAGAACAAGAAGAACGCCAAGATCTCCGACCTTGTGAGCGTGTACGACGCGGCCAAGGACGCGATCCCCCGCATCCTCACTCTCGTGCGCGATTACAAGAGCGACGGCGGCGACGACAGTGAGACGGAGAAGCAGTCTCGTTCTCTGCGTGAGCGCTATGCAAAGCCGCTTGCGAATGTCGTGCGCGACTTGGAGGGCTTTGTCGAGCTCGTCGAGGAAGTTGTCGACTTGAACAGCCGGCCCACGCTCATCGTGAACGCCAAGCACGACGCGGAGCTCCAGGAACTGCGGCACGAGTGGGACGAAGTGCTCGCGGGGATCGACGCCGAGCACGAGCGTGCTCGTCGCGACATTGGCGGCGACATCAAGTGCGAGAAGGACAAGGTTCGCGGCTTCGCGTTCCGAGTGACCAACAAGAAGGAGGAGGCACGCTTGTCCAAGATGCACGACGTGCACATCTGCCAAGTGCTCGTCAGCGGCGTGCAGTTCACGACGTCGGGGCTCAAGTCGCTCGCGACCGACTATCGCCGCGTTCGCGCCGAGTACGACGCGCGGCAAAGCCACTTGCTGCGCTCCGCCATTGACGTCGCCAGCACGTACGTCCCCGTCCTAGAGGCGGCGACTGCGGCGCTCGCCGAGCTCGACGTACTGCTTGGCTTTGCGCACGCTGCGTGCCACGCTGGCAACTCGTATTGCCGTCCGACCCTCGAGGAGAACGGAGACCAGATCGTCCTCACTGGCGCACGCCACCCGTGCGTCGAGATGCAGGACAACGTGGACTTCATCCCGAACGACTACGCCATGGCGCGCGACGCGTCTCGGTTCGTGGTCGTCACGGGGCCGAACATGGGCGGCAAGAGCACGTACATCCGGCAGCTGGGCGCGCTCGCGGTCATGGCCCAGATCGGCAGCTTCGTGCCGGCAGAGGTGGCGCGGCTGCCCGTGTTCGACAAGCTCCTGGTGCGCGTGGGGGCCGGGGACCTCCAGCAGCGCGGCGTGTCGACCTTCATGATGGAGATGCTCGAGGCGGCGGCCATCCTGCACAAGGCCACGGCGCGCTCGCTCGTCATCATCGACGAGCTGGGCCGCGGCACGTCGACGTACGACGGCTTCGGCTTGGCCTGGGCCATCTCCGAGTACCTGCTGACCAAGGTGCGCGCCATGTGCGTGTTCGCGACGCACTTCCACGAGCTGACGGCGCTCGCGGCCGACGCCGGCAGCGGGTGCGTCAACAAGCACGTGACGGCCGTGGCGACCGCGCGAGAGATCACCATGGTGTACCAGGTGCGCGACGGCCCGTGCATGGAGAGCTTCGGCGTGCACGTGGCCGCCATGGCGGGCTTCCCCGAGCCGGTGCTGGCCGCCGCGCGCCGCAAGAGCGCCGAGCTCGAGCGGCTCGTGGACGCCAACGCCGGGTCCAGCGGCGGCTCGGACAGCGGCGGCTCGGACAGCGGCGGCGCTCGGCCGGCCAAGCGCCAGCGGACGGACGCAGGCGACTCGTTCCTGCGCGCGCTGGCCGCGCTGCCATTAGGCGAGCTGGCGGCGGATGATGCGGTGGCGGCAGTCCGCTCGCTGCTGGCCTGAGTCTGATCAGACTTTTGCTCAGGACCTTTCATAATGCATGCGACTTTACGGGATTCGCGTGTTTATTGGTCGTAAAAGTGACTTTCCCAAAGGATTCAATCCCTGATTGGTCGCCACGGCTCGGAACGAGGGAGACGCAACAGACTGATCCACCAGGTTTCGCAGGTTTTCGTGGGTGGTCAACTTTGCCGAACCGGCGTGGAAACCCGTGGACGGCACTCGCCGACCAAGAAGAAAGGCCGCATCACATCCCATCCCGTCCCGTCACGCCGACCGGACCGGACCGGCGGAGATGGCGGACGCGTACGACGCGGGACCGGCAGCGGCCGAGGCGGCGGCCATGGCGCCCAAGCAGCGGCGCCACCGCTTCCAGACGGTGCACGAGCGCGTGGCGATCCTGCAGCGCGAGCTGCAGCTGACGGCCAAGAGCAGCAGCGCGGCCGGCAGCGGGCGAGAGGACCTGACGTTCCTGGAGGAGCTGCGCCTGCAGGCCGAGATGACGACGCTCGAGACCTTCCAAGCGCTCGGCCGCAAGCTGCTGCCGCTGGTCGCCACCACACCGCAGCTGCTGCACCACCTGCCCAAGGTCGTGGCCGTGCTGCGCGCCGAGATCCAGGACGCCACCAGCCACGGCGGTGGTGTCACCAAGACGGTGCAGGACGTGCAGCGCGAGCGCCTCGTGCCCGCGCTCAAGCTCGTCACGGCGCTCGCGCGCGAGCTGCGCAAGGAGTTCTACCCGCACTTTGCCTCCATGCTGCCGCTCGTCGTCGCCGTCATCGACACGAAAGACGTACGTGATCCCTCATGGCATGCCAAGCTGACGAGGTTTCATGACAGACAACTGACCTCTTGTACGACACGGACAACAGCCCGAGCTGAGCACGCACGCGTTCAAGACGCTCGCCATGCTCTTCCACTACCTGCGCGCGCAGCTGCTAGCCGACATGGACGCCGTGCACAAGTGCTACTTCCCGCTGCTGGGCCACTCGCGCGAGTTCGTGCGCGAGTTTGCGGCCCAGACACTCGCCGTGCTTCTGCGCCGCGTCGACAGCGTCAAGCAGCTTCGCAAGTACCTGGGCACCTATCTGCGCGCGCTGACGCGTGGCTCCGGCAAGGACGACCACATCCTGCTTGACGGCTCCGCCAAGCTCTTTTTTGCGCTTGTGCGCAATGTGAACCACGGTTTCCACTCGCGGATGCGCGACATCGTGTTATTCCTGCTCGGCGCGTTCCGCCCGAAGGACGAGGGCGAGTTGCAGGACGACGAGAAAGACACCTCGCGCGCTGTCGTCTTCACGATCGTCAACAAGACGTGCGAGCTCATGATCCGGCACACGGACGCCGACCACGCGAACGAGTTTCTCGAGTGCTTAGCGCTTGCCGTGACCAAGGCGACGTCAATGGTAGTTCCCAAGCGCGGCGCCTCTGTTTCCCCCTCGACGGCGTCCGCGCAGTACCTGAGTCGCCTCGTCGCAATCTTCTGGGCGTTCGTGCGGTTCCGCGGCGGCAAGCTCGTGCTTGAAGGCGACGCGAAGCAGAGCGCGGCTCGTGTCTCGACCGTCCACAACGTCTGCAATGTGCTTCTCGCCGAGCCGACTGTGATCCTCGCGTCGCCATGCCGTGAGCTGCACAATGCGATGCTGAGCTTTTTCGAGTCAGCATGGCGGCTGTTTCCGGCTCCACACAAAGACACATCGGCGCAAGTCGGCGCCTTTTTCGACGTCGCGTCGGCAGTGTTCTCGGACGACAGCAAGCCCGAGGACCGCGCGTACTGGTGCGCCACCATTTTGGCGTTCATTGGCCGGACGCTCAACCACAACCATGTCAAAGTGGCGTTTGTCAAGGCTTTTGTGTTCCCGCGTGCCGTGCAGCTGGCATTCACGTCCCTGCTCCAGCGTAGCAGCGACGTTGCTGCATTCAGCACGGTGATCGCCGAGCTTGGCGCGTACATCAAGGACTATGGCGAAGACATTGTCGACAACAACGAGCACGTTGTTCTCTCGAAGGGCCAGTGCTTCGTCACCTACTCGACCAAGCAGAGCAACACGGACGAGTTGATGCTTCGTATTGGCGGTGAGGTCCTTTCCGCCGGCATCGGTTCTGCTTCTGCTCACGACGGCGTCGATCTGGCGCTTGCTTGGAAGTATTGCAAGTCACTGGCGCTGATTCGCGTGGATGACGACAGTATGATCAAGTTTGCGACGCCGCTGCTTGCTCGGGTTGAGGAAGCGACAGGCGAATTGTCAACATCTGTCACGGAGTCGGAGGTCGCCGTGGCGAGGCTGCGAGCGCTTCACGGAGAGCTGTGGCGACTCCTTCAGATTGCGCGATACCACCACACCACGCTTTCAAAGGACAGCGACGACTTCGTGCTGCAGACATTGCGCGAGAAGGCGGGATCACATGCAACGCTGTCGGCGCTGCTTGATACGCTTCGATGGAAGGCCGGTGACAGCACGAATGATCCGCGCCAGGGAATGCTGAGCAAGGAGAGACTGGCGAGCACGGCGGAGCTGCTGTTTGCGAACCTCCGATCACGTTCGCACGCGTTGCGAATGGTCTCACTGGAGGTGTTGGCGCAGTTCGAGACGCTTGCATACCTTGAGTCGCCGGAAACGGAAGGCGCGGCTACTCTTTATTCTGGAGCCTGCGAGCTCATGGAGGTTTGCGTGGCTCTCGAGCGCTCCACTGCCTCGATTAGCGTTGAGACGGAGCGTGAGGTGATTCGCTTGCTCACCCGCGTGAAAATCCTCTGTCGCTCGTCGCAGACTCCGCTCATCTACAAGAAGATCGCTGTCAACCTGCTGCTTGGTCTGTACCACGTCAAGTTCTCGACCATTTGGACGCACATTTCCGACGCAATCGAGCCGATCGCCCGGGGGCACTTCGCTGACATCTGGGGTTTTATCAGCATCGAGTTGACTGCTGCGTCGTGGCGCCAGGCTCCAAACGCAGCTTCGAATTCCAAGGCGAACGACTCCAACGAAGAAGTGCCTTCGGCTTCCCAGCTTGCCTTCATGGTGTCCGTCCGAGAGGAGTTCGAGACTGTTTGCACGCTGGAACAGGGTCGTGTTGACGCGTCGGCATCGACAGATTCGAGCACTCACCACTCGTTGCTGTGGAAGGCGATGGAGAAAATCATCGACCTGGTTGAGACGAAGACCAAGTTCATCGTGCCGCTCTTTCTGATGTACCTTCGTGACCAATACGCGGTCATCTACCCCGACGAACTCGACCACAAGCGAACTACAGAAATGAAGGAGCAGATTGAGAAGATCGAGACCAAGGAGGACGCGGCGAACGCTGTGGCGTTGCCTGCTACCGCTACGATCTCTCACTGGCTCCAGCCGCAGTCGTTTGCGCAGGTAACCACCAAGAGCGTGCGGAACAAGTTGATTGATTGGCTGAAGCTGTTCGGCGCTTTCCGCAACCTGAAGGGTGCGTTTGCTCAAGTGTTCCTGCACGACTTCTTCTTCGACCTGCTTGTCAAGTCGGATGAAGTCATCTCGAAGCTCGCGCTGCAGTGCCTCTATGGCTTTGACAAGAAGCACCTCGCCGCGTACAAGATCCAGCTTGACCGTATCGCCGACCCTATGACGTTCCGTGAAGAGCTCACGAGCTTCGATATCAACGTGCAAGGCGGTGTCGTGTTGCGCGAGCACCGCGCGCACCTCGTCCCGGTTCTGATGCGCATCTTGTACTCCAAGTGCGTGAGTAAGAAGGGTCGTGGCACAGGCGACACAGTTGCTGCTCGCCGCGCCGCGATCCTGTCGTACCTGGCTGCTCTCGAGCCTGCGGAGCTTGCCTCTTTCATCGAGCTGGTCGTACGTGCGTTCGACGTGGAGATCCCGCTCGTGGATGGCGGCGATAAGACTAGCGATGTGGGTCTTACGCACATCGATGTCACCGGCGTGCAGCCATCGCGTGTGCTGGGCTTCTTGAATTTGCTTGAAGACTTGATCGGCCAGCTGGGTGTTAAGCTGTCGGTGTTCGTCCCGACGATTGCCAATGTGCTCTTGTCCGTCTTGAAGCTGCCGGGTGTCGGCGTTAGCGTCGAGGACGAGATTGACGTCCAAGATGGGACGCCAATGGACATTGACGAGAGCGGAAATGGTGAGGACGAGGACATGCAGGAGATCGGCGATGCCAAGAGTTCCGAATTGTCCACAACGCGCGAGACGCCGGAGTACACGTCAGGGATGCGGAAGCAAGTGCGCATGCTGACAATGCGCCGCCTCGCTGAGCTCGTCGACACGGTACGTCTTTCTTGTATGAGCCTCGCGGAGAAGAGCTTGCATTCGAACTCACATGCTTCGTATTTCAACAGTTTGACACTCTGGTGGCACTGCGTCCTTGGGTGGCCGACATCTTGGACACTACCCACGAAGCTGTTCTTCGCCTCCCCAAGGCCGTGGTTGGCGCTGACAAGGCATCTTCGCTGATGGAGCTGCTTCTGGCCATTGCGCGTGCCGACCGCTCGCGCGATTTGCTCCCGGACAACTACGTCCACAGCGTCGTCTCGTGTTTGTCGGCGGGGATCTCTCTCCCGACGTCTGGCAGTGACAAGCGGTCACCGGCGACTGGCATCACGCCGGAGATGCTGGATGCTGTGCTCCAGTTCATGGGGTCTCTGTTGGACGGCGATGAAGAGCCCGCGAATCAATCCAGCAGGATGTTCAAGCTGATCCCGCAGATCCCTTTCGTGCTCCGACAGTTCGTGTGCCGTTTCCAAGCCAAGGCTGCTCGCTATGCGCGCGATCGGTACGCTGGTTCTGCGCGGAAAGAGCTTACGTTTTTGTGCCGCCTGTCGGGTCACCTTGAGCACTACAACTCCGATGACGAAGAGGCCGTCGCGTTGTCAAGAACTGCCGCGCACGACTTGTTCCAGCTGCTGCTGCCATTCTTGCAGCGCAGTCACCGCGCAACGGATGCAGACAAGGAGAAGATGCTGCAAGTGCTTGCCCAGATTGTTCCTCGCCTGATGGAGCCGGCGAAGCATGTGCTCGCGCTCACAAAGCTGCTGGCTCCTGGTCCCAACGCGCTCTCCGAGCGGTATACACGTGCCAAGCTCGTTGAAGTCTTCGAGGCGATTGGCCGCCACCCTGATGCTGCCGAGCTCTCACGCGTGGCAGAGTTGCTGGCGGCTCTGAACGCATACGACCCCAAGCGCGTGGAAGATGTGGACTTCGAGCGGCGAATGGACGCGCTCAACCAGATCAACGCGTCGTCGTTCGAGGGGCTTACCCACGACTCGCACTTGCTTGCACCGATTCTCGCGCAGTATTTGACGTGCATGCACGACGGCGACTACTCGATTCGTAGCGGTGCGCTCGCTGGCCTGTCCACGTTTGTTGAGTTGGCGGCCGCCCAGGCTGCGCTGGAGAACGATTCTCAGCCCGCAGTGCTGAACGCGCTTGAATCGCTGGTGATGCCGAGCGTGCGCTTCAGCCTCCGGTCCCCAAGCGAAGATGTTCGTCGCGGGTTTGTCTCGCTTCTTGGACACATTGCGGACTACTCAGAAACGCCCCAGTCACCTCTGCGCGCGCTACCTTACGTGCATGGGGATCTGGCGCTGTTGCGCAATCGCGACGACCCGGAGGCGGACTTCTTCTTCAACATCACGCACATCCAAGCACACCGCAAGCGCCGTGCCTTGCAGCGTCTCGGATCGCTGATGGCTGAAATGGGTGACCGACAGCAGCAACAGACGAGCGCGACGGCTGCTGAAGTCGTCGGCGACTGGTTCTCGAACTCGACGGTGAACAACATTCTGCTGCCTTTGCTGCTCCACTTTATCTTCGAGGCACAAAGCAAGAGCCAAGAATCCATCCAGACCGAGGCAGCTTCCTGTATTGGTCGCGCTGCCGGTCTGCTGCGCTGGTCACACTACCTGGCTCTGCTGAGGCGGCTACTGAAGTCGATTGACGGCCACGAGGACTCGGAGAATGCCATCATCTCGACTGTGTGTGAGATCATTGATCATTTCCACTTCGCGTCACCTGGTGCGGCGACTGAGTGGGAAGGGAAGGGAGCGCAGAAGGCAGTCGAGTCGAAGAAGAAGACTGAGGTGAAGAAGCCGGAGAATGACGCTACTATGGAAGACGCGGATGAAGACGAAGACATGGACGACGCCAAGGAAGCAAACGAAGACGATGTTGCTGCCTCCACAAAAGTCCAGGACGCTATGGAAGCTCAGGTGCTGCCGATGCTGAAGAAGTATCTGTTCAAGGGCGTGACGGCGAAGGGAGTGGCCAAGACGGGTGGCAAGAGCGGCAACTCGCTCTCGTTGGATGCGGACGCTGTCGTTTCTCAAGCAGTGCGCGTTCGAGTGCCGCTGGCTCTTGCGATCGTCAAGGTCCTCCGTCGCCTACACGCTTCGACCTTCTTCGTCGAATTGCCGAAGCTGCTTGTGAGCTTCACGAAGCTGCTGAAGAGCAAGGACGAGGCCGTGCGCACGTCTGCGCGTGTCACGCTTGTCAGGATCACGCAGGAGCTCGGGCTGACATATCTGTACCCGATCGTTGACGAGCTTCGGCACACGCTGCGCGAAGGGTACATGGTCCATGTGCTGTCGTACACGCTGCACTCGATTTTGGAGAAGGTGTCGACCATGATTGAGCACACGAAGCCCACATCGTTGCTGGAAAAGGACCGGAGCGCTGAGAGCGACAAGGATCACTCTTCGCCGCTGGACTCGTGCATCCCCGTCATGATGGATCTGCTCGTCGAAGAGCTGTACCACGACGCGATTGAGAACCAGGACGGCTCTGCGCCGCACAAGTCCAAGATGAAGGAAGCGAAGGCGAGCGGTGCCCGTGGCTTCGATTCACTTGAACTGCTCGCGCGTAGTATGGCCTTCTTGCCCAACCCGAGCATTCACGTGGTACTGTCGGCTCTGATCGACAGGTACCGTGCGCTTGAGGCTGGACATGGTGGCACTGGTGCGTCGGCCTCCAAGGCGATGGTGATTCTACGCGACGCGCTCAAACGTGTTGCTCTTGGACTGAGCAAGAACCCGGCCGTCGAACGCTCGTACATCTGCCTGCTCGCGTACAACCTGATGACTTCTTGCCTCGAGACTGTGCGGCCTGCGACCGAGCAAGAGCGCGCCAAGTACAGCAGCGTGGAGCTTGTGCAGTCGTGGCTCGTCAATGAGAAGAGCGCGAAGGCAACCCGCGCACTTGCTACCAACAGTCGGGTGCGATCGTTGGACACGGCCAAGGTACTGGCCGTGCCGTCGAGCATGACTGGTTACGACCGCCACGACATTGGCGGCGCGCAGACCGGCAACGACGCCGCCAGCACACCAGCGTCGACCGCGCACCTCGACGAACTGCTCACGTTCTCGGTTCTTCTTGTGCACTCCATCATGCGGAAGTCGCCAACGTTGACCGTGTCGACCACTTCGCCTTCTCAGCTGCCGCCGGCGCTGCTGGACCCGCTCGTCCCGCTGCTGATGCGGTGTGCGGCCGAAGCCAAGAACGACCGCGCAGTCATCCAGTCGCTGAAATGCCTGACAATGCTGTTGCCTCGCAACGATCTCTCTGCGATGGATGTGGCTCTCGACCCGATGGTCCGCCGCTTGTTCAAGATCCTGCAGAAAGCTGGCGCGGCGACGCGCAATGAGATGGTGCAGACTTGCTACCGAGCGCTCACGACCGTGCTTCAGGCCCGCCCTTCGTTCCGATTGACGGAAGCGCAGCTGCGGGTCGCGCTGAGCTTCGTGCGTGCTGATTTGGACGAGCGCGAGCACCAGAACGCGACGTTCGCGCTGCTGCGTGCCGTCATTTCGTCGCGCCTGGTTGTCAACGAGGTGTACGACGTCGTGCTGCGAGTGGGAGAGCTGCTGGTCCAGAGCGACTCGGCGAGTGCTCGTGCCAACTGCCGCGCGATCTTCGTGACCTTCCTGCTCGAGTACCCGCTCGGCGCCAAGCGCGTTGCCCAGCACTTGAACTTCTTGATGAACAACCTCGCGTACACGTACGAGACTGGGCGTACGGCGGTGCTCGAGTCGCTCGGCGCGCTGCTGAAGAAGCTACCGGTCGAGATGATTAACGAGCGCGCGCAGTTCTTCTTGCTCCCGCTCGTGCTGCGACTTGCCAACGACGAAGCGGCTGCATGCCGTTCTTTGGCTGGAGAAGCCATCACGACACTTCTTCGTCGGATGGGTGCTCAGCAGCTGAACGAGAGCGTCCAGCTGATCACCAAGTGGTGGCACGTGCAGCCTGCTCGCGCCAGTGACGACGGCAAGAAGAGGATCCAGCGACCTGGTCACGAAGCCGCAGAGGCCCTCGAGTCGCTCCCGGTGATTGCCGACCCCAAGCTGCTGTGCGCGGCGGCGCAGGTGACGTCTCTTGTGCTGCGTGCTCGTCCGGAATGCCTTGCTCGCCGCACGAAGGCAGGATCAACTGCCTTCGACGTGCTTGATAATGCTGCCCGTGCACTCATTCGATGCCTCGCAGACGTGGAATCCGCGACCGACAGCGGCGCGGTCGACTGGCAAGTGACGTATCATGTGATCGAGTGCTTGCTCACTTGGAGCGAGCACCTCGCGGGCGTCTGGGAGACGTGGCTTGCGTCCAAGGACAGCAACAAGACGGATCTACGCACGACGTTCATGGACAAGATCGTACTCCGGCTGCTCGAGTACCCTCACGCATGGGTGCGGCTGAGCGCCATGCGTCTGATCAACTCGTACCTGCGTCGGCGAGATGCCAAGACGCTCCAGCTTGCCTCGCAGGAGCAGCTTGTGAAGAACCACATGGTGCGCGGCATCGTGAAGGAGGGCGACGCGTACCTCAAACAGCCCGGTACGCTTTTCGTCGTCGCGAGCAGCATCAGCAAGCTGCTGGATCGTACGGGCGTGGCGCTCGACGACGACATGTCGAGCGAGATTCTGGTGGCGCTGCCGTTCCTGATGGAGGCGCTCGTCTCTTTCCCTGACATCCCGCAGCATGTGACAGAAGATGTGGGTGTCAACGAGGAGGAGGAGGAGGAGGAGGAAGAAGAAGAGCTGGGCGAGGATGCCGTCGACGACGAAGAGCAAGCGACTGAGGAACCGGAGGGTGATGAAGTTGCGCCGGCGACCGAGATCGTCGAGGCGGAGGCATCCAAGCCCGCGACACCAGTCGGCTGGCTGCTGACGCGCCTGTCGTACGTGAGTCGTGCGGCCCACTCAACGGTGCAGCTGGCCGTCTTCAAGCTGTTCGCGGCGCTCATCGCGACGCGCGACGTCGAGTTTGTTCAGCAGCACGTGATGCAGATCATCAACCCGCTGTACCGCGCGTCGACCGCGGTCGACACGACGGCGCCGCAGCAGAAGCCCAAGAGGTCGTCGTCGAGTGCGACGCCGGCGGCCCCGCCGCAGTCCGAGACGGCGCTGCTGGCCCACGAAGTACTGGCGCTGCTCGAGCAGAAGCTCGGGGCCGCGACCTTCCTCGAGACGTACACGTTCGTGCAGCGCAAGGTCGCCGTGTTCCGCGCGACGCGCAAGCAGAAGCGCAAGCGCGAGTTCGTCAACGACCCGGCGCGCGCCGCCGCGCGCAAGATGCACAAGAACGACCAGAAGCGGCGGTCCAAGCAGCTCAAGAAGCGCAAGTACGCCGTGCTCAAGGGCTCGGCGGACTCGCGGCCGCGCAAGGTGCAGCGACCTGGTGCGGAGTGAGGTGGGTGCGAGGTGAGGCGTGCAAGAAACTCGATCAAATAGATGCATGTTGTGCATTTCCCAAAAGTGTGAGCGCGTTGGCTTGCTATGGAGCGGCGCGGACGGCGTCCAAGACTCGCACGCGGTGCAGCCTCAGCGTGACGCCGAGCTCTTCCAGGTCGCGGTCGGTCGCCGCAGCTAGCAGCGCGCCGTCGATGCCCTGCGCCTTGAGCAGCGCGCCGTACGTCAGTCGACTGGTGGACGCACTGACCGACGCCGTGGACGCCGACAGCGGGGCGAAGCCGAGCCCCAGCGCGTCCACAAACTGCTGCACGCCGTCCACCGTCATGTACCGCATCGGAGGCGTGTCCGTCGTCGCCGACGCGGCCTCACGAGTGAAGCCGGGCTTGCTGTTGCTGCTACTGCTGCTGGTAGGGCGGCGCACCACGGCAGGAGCCGAGCGCGCGCGCTGGCGGGCAGCCGAAGTCGACAAGGCTCGCCATCTAGCGAAGCGGTCGACAGTCTCGTGCCGCCGCAGCTCGTCCTGCTGCAGCGTCTCCTCCAGCAGATCGGCGTCGTCCAGTCCGACCAACGACAGCAAACCGCGACGCAGTGCTGCAACGGGTTCGTCCAGTGCTGAGCATGGCGCCTTGACCAGTTTGGGTGTGCTGCAGACTGCTCCGGACGCCTGCTGCTGCTGCTGCTGCTGCTGCTGCTGCGAGCCCTTGCGGTCACTCGCCCTCTCGCGGCGGCGGAGATCGTTGCGGCGCTGGAAGACGTCGCCGGAGCGGAACTTGAGGTCGTTGACCATGCCGCCGATGCGGGTCTGGAGCTGGCGGCGCTTGTCGGGCGGAAGCGGCGGCGCAAGGCCCTCGTCCGCGTCCTTGAGCTGCCGTTGGAGCGTCGCCAACTGCTCACGCAGCGCGCCAAGCTCATACTCTGCCTGCGCCAGCAGCTCCCTCGCCACCACCACCTCGTCTTCGGACTCGCGCCTTGTGGGTGTTGAGGTCGACGGACCAACGAGCTGGCCACCGCTCGAGTGCGGACGAGTGGGAAACATCACAGGCCGGTGACTCCAGTGCACGCTCTTGGCGACAGACGCCGTCGGTGCTGGCGTGGCTCCCGCGTCCTCGTCGTCCTCGTCGACTTGCTGATCGTCGTCGCCACCCCCGAATTGGTCCGAGAGGCGCTGGAGGTGCTGTCGTCGACGCTCCAGCGCCAACTCGGCCGCCAGCACCTTGCTGGCTTCGAACAGACGGAGGCGGTCGACGCCTCCAGCATGCACGCTCACGTCCGGCAGCAGCCGCTGCAGCTGCGCCGTGACCTCTGGCGACACGGACTCTCGCCGCGCCTCACGAACGAGCAGCGGGTGGTCGAGGTGCAGCGCCGACAGCAGCGGGTTCCGCTCCAGCCGCAGAGTGCGGAGCGGCTCGATCGTTGCTCCACTGGCCGCGAGGAAGTCCAGGTCGCTCGTCATCTTGAGCAGGTAGTTGAGTCCGCGCCACTGGAACGTCTGCGCGTCGTGAGAGGCTCGGCGCCACTTGACGACCATCTCGACGATCTGCACACCGACGACTCGTAGCTGGTCCAGCACGCTCTGCACCACCATTGGCGCCACCATGGGCGAGACGCCGCCGACCACCGACGTCGCCCTGCGGCTGGCGCTGACGCTCCGAGGACCCATGTAGCAGTACCCGACGTCCGTCTCGAGCAGCGTCCCGTCATTTGCGGCGCTGGCGAGGGCGGAGGGCGGACTCACCAAGTGCTGCAGCGCCTCGATGCAGCCCTCCCGCTCGACGATCTTGCGCACGACCTCCAAGTCGTTCAGGGATGTCGACGGTCGCTCGTACGCGAAGTTGGCTGGCGCCAAGTCCTTGCTGAAGGAACTGACGGGCTGCGGCGTCACGAGTAGCGAGGCGACGGAAGCAGTCGGAGGGAAGAGCGCCGGCACGGACGAGGACAGAGGCAGCGAGCGCGGGATGGCGTGATGCGCCGGCGTCGAGTCTGCGCGCCGCAGCGCCAGCATCGCCTCTGGTGGTCTGGCCACCACACTCTGGGGATGCAGGATTGGCAATGGCGCTGGGTATAAATACCTGCGCACGAGAACGAGCAAGACGACGGAGACGCAAGACGACGGAGCGAGACGTCCACTGTGAGCGTTGCGGCAGCTTGTTTGTTCGCTTGCTGCTGGTTTCCGTCTCAGCTCGGGCCGAGTCAAAATCAAACGACGACAGCACAACTGACGCGGCCGCCGACCGCTAGTTACTGCTCGACGACGGCGAGCTCGAGCCCGGCGGCGACGGCAGGCTGTCCAGACTATCCAGCGTGTACTCGTCCGACTCGAGGCCGTCGGTGCCGCCTCCTGTGCTCTTGGCGGCCGCCGAAGCGTTCTTCTTCTGGATGTTGGCGAAGATTGACAGTGCCGACGCGACCATGCTCGACGGATCGTTCGTGTTGGCCGGGAGCAGCACCGTCGTACCCTCCTTGGCGATGTTGCCGAAGGCCTCGACGTACTTCTCGGCCACCTGGAGCGACACAGCCTCCTTGCCGCCCGTGGACCCAATGGCGGCCGAGAGCTGGCGAATGGCGTCCGCCGAGGCGTTGGCCCGCGCCAGGATGGCGGCGGCGTTACCCTCGGCCTCGAGCACCGCGGCGCGCTTGCGGCCCTCGGCGACGTTGATGTAGGCCTGGCGCTCGCCCTCCGAGTCGAGGATCTCGGCGCGCTTGCGGCGCTCGGCCTCGGCCTGCATGTCCATGGCGGCCCGGACGCTCTTGGGCGGAGCGATGTCGCGGATCTCGTAGCGGAGGCACGTGATCCCCCACGCGGCCGAGGCCTGGTTGATCGACTGCACGATGTTCTGGTTGAGCGACTCGCGCTCCTCGAACGTCTTGTCGAGCGTGATCTTGCCCAGCTCGGAGCGCATCGTGGTCTGCGCGAGCTGCGTGACGGCGTAGATGGCGTCCTCGACGCCGTAGCTGGCATGGTACGGGTCCACGATCTTGACGTACAGCACGCCGTCGATGTTGATGGTCACGTTGTCGCGCGTGATGGCCGACTGCCCCGGGATCTTGATCGCCTCCTCCTTGAGCGAGTGCACGTACGCGATGCGGTCCACGAACGGGATCAGGAAGTGCAGTCCGGGCGTCAGCACGTCGTGGAACTTGCCGAAGCGCTCCACCACCCACGCGCGCTGCTGCGGCACCACCAGCACGCCCTGCTCTCCGCCCCGGAGCACGAAGGTTGTTCTCCAAGCGTTAGTACCGAGGCCCCGGCATCACGACCTGCGCTATCAGTACCAGCGTAGACGCACCAGGTTCATGGGCGTTTCCTGCAGCCGCGAGAAGCCGCCGGCGTCGTCGAAGGGCGAGCTCGAGAAGGGCAGCGCGCGCGAGCTGTGGAAGGCCGAGACCGGCGCCAGCGCCAGCGACAGCGCCTGAGGCGTCCGCGCAGCGTACCGGGAGGCGGAGGACAGCGCGGCGCGCCGAGAGGCCGCCAGCGTCGCGGTCAGCATGGTCGGCGGCGCGAGGAGGCGGTGGATGGAGGCGGTGGATGGAGGGAGGCGGGTGATCGAGGATCGCCCGGATCGGGTTGATGCGGTTGTTTCCAGGCGCTTCGAGGTCGGACGTCGGGCTCCACCCAACGTTTCGCAAAGCTGTAGGAGACTGGTCTGTGAGGGACTAAGCTGTCTGAACGGACCCAAAGATCCAGAGAGGTGGTGTCATTGTGCTTATGGGTGAATTCGTGGAGGTTTTTGCGAGCGGTTGATTGGGTGTTTGCTTTCCAGTGATCGAACAGCCGATGCTCGAATAAGAGACCCTTTTTGGCACAGAGAGAACTTGTGGACCACACCACGATGCGAGCATCGCGTCATTCTCACAGGCGCGACTGAGCAGCGGCATCCAATCCATGCCCATGGCGAGCGTCGAGAAGACGCTGGCGGGTGGTCATCTGCAGCCCAGTGTGCAGACAAGCTTGCAGCCAGCATTGCTGGGTGCTTTGGAACTGGCGCGGCTCGCTACAAAGAGGGGGGGGGAGCGCGACGACCCCGCGCGCGACTCGCGCCGCAGAGCCGAGCCAGTGCCAGCCGGCACCCCTGCTCTGCGCCTGCTTGAACTCTCTTGCCGAGAGATTCTCTTGCCGAGAGCCTGGCGAGGCGAGAGAAGAGAGCGAGAAGCCTTCTTTCTCCCCGCGTTTGCGACACAGCTTCACGCTCCCTTCACCACGCTCTCTTCATGCTCGGTTGACAATTGAAAATGCGCATGGCGAGCGCCAAGCGAATGTCAAACGCGCTGGCTGTCAAACGAACCGGAGAACTGAACAAGCGCTTCGAAATTTCGCACGCTTCTAAATTTTCCCCGCGTGCGGCACTTGCACTTTTGAAGCAAAACAGATGGGAAGCCATGACGCCCTGAATTTTGTGGTCGTCGCGCTCCACGCAGCAATCGTGACGGCACGCTCGTGGTTGCCCAGGAACTCGTGGGCGTTGGCAACGCTGGCGCCGTGTGAAACGGCGAGAGTGCGGACGCCCGCGAGCGAATCAGCCGGTTTCGGTCGCGGATCAGCGCGCCACCTGGTCCGAGGCGTCGCCGGTTTCGCGGTTTCTTGTTTCGGTGACACGGACCGCCTCACCACTTGCCTGAAACGCCTCTTATTCGCTCATGGAGACGCTGCTTTCGGCACGGGGGATAGCCTCAACGCCTCAATGTCTCAATGCTTCAATGCCTCAATGCCTCGCTGAACAACTGCATGCGGCCCGGAAATGGGACACCGCGGGGTGCTCAGCACCAAGGCTGCCACCAGCGCGCCATTTGCTGGCCCGCCCGCACGAAGCGCCGGGTGATTGAGCAGACGCCTTCTCCGTCCTCCTTCAAGGTGGAGTGAACGTTGCGCGCAGCTTCCTGCTCTCGCCGCCACCGTCCATTTCCGCCTCGCCAAGCTGCACATCTTGCTGTCGTACCTGTAACGGCGTTCCCGCGCCAATTCGGCACGCTGTACCGTCTGCCTGTTCTCTGGCCGGCGCAATTTTTGTCCAGTCCGAGAGCAAGCGCGCTGCTGGAAGGAAGCAAGAAGGACGGACGGAAGAAGGGCGGCACCTCCGCCCTCCCTATCCTGTACTTGCCACCTTCCGACCAGCGGACGCGCCGACACGGCACTCGCGCGCGCGCACTTGTCCGCCCCGCGGCCGCTCATTTCCGCATCCCGGAGCGAACCCGAGCGCCGCGCATACAGGACAGCAGGCGAGGCATACAGCCAGACAGACAGTCTTATCCGCGACCCAGCCGGCGCGGGGGAAAGGGACGCGTCCGTCGTCTTGTTTCGCGCGGGGATCAGGAGAAAGGCCGCAGACGCACACGAGGGAAGGGAACCCCTTCGTCCAGATTGCGGCAGCATGGAGGTCGGCACCGAGGTGTGGGTGCGCAGCGCCGCCGAGGTGTGGGCGCCGGGCGAGGTGGTCGACTGCCAGCACGCGCGCAGCTCGGGCGTCGTGCGCGTGCGCCTGCTGGGCTCGGGCGAGGTTGTCTCACGTACGTAACCCTGCTCCCCGGGTGCCGGCGGCGACTGGCGGACATACCGGCCGGCTGGACGGCCAGTCGCCGCCCCCTCCCGCTTGATGGCTTCCAGGCAGACCGACCAGTCGGGACTCACGCACACCCCGTCATGGCGGACGCAGGCGCGTACTCGGAGCGGGAGGACAGCGAGAAGGACCTGTACGTGCGCAACAAGACGCGCGACTTCGTCAACATGGCCTCGCTCACGGGGCTCGAGCACCTGCACGAGCCGGCGCTGCTGCAGGCGCTGAGCGAGCGCTTCGCGCACGACCGCATCTACACGTCCATCGGCGACATCCTCGTGGCGCTCAACCCGCTCAAGGACCTCGACCTGTACTCGCAGGCCGAGATCGATCGGTACAAGGCCGCCATCTACAGCGCGACCGGCCGCCCGCTGAACGGCCGCCGCCGCGGTGCCTCGCAGGACGCGGCCGTGCTGGACCTGCCGCCGCACGTGTTCGCGATCGCCGGCAAGGCCTTCGCGGGGCTGCTCAAGTCAGACCGGCGCAACCAGTCGATCCTCGTCAGCGGAGAGTCCGGGTCGGGCAAGACCGAGTCGACCAAGTTCCTCATGCGGTTCCTCACATCCGTCGGCCGGGACCAGTCCGCGACCGAGGACTCGGCCGGGGACGTCGTCGAGATCGGCAAGCGCATCCTGCAGACCAACCCGATCCTCGAGTCGTTCGGCAACGCGCAGACCATCCGCAACGACAACAGTAGTCGCTTCGGCAAGTTCATCAAGATCCAGTTCGGCGAGCGGAACGAGATCGTCGGCGCCGAGATCGTGTCCTACCTGCTTGAGAAGGTGCGGCTGATCCACCAGTCGCCCGGCGAGCGGAGCTTCCACATTTTCTACGAGCTGCTGGAGGGAATGGAGACAGAGCAGCTCGAGTCACTCGGACTCAAGCGCGGCGGCAAGTACGAGCTGCTAAACTCGTACGGCCCGGCCTTCGCTCGGCGAGGCGGACTCGGCGTCAAGTACAAAAAGCTGTACGACGAGACGGTGCGCGCTTTCGAGGACACTGGCGTGCCGGAGGACGAACGCCTGGACATTTTCAAGATCCTGTCCGCGCTGCTTCACATGGGCAACGTGAACTTCAAGACCGAGTCGACGGGGCGGGAAGAGGTCGTCATCACGCCCGACACGATGTCACATCTTGAGAAGGCGGCGGAGTTGATGGGCGTGGAGACGAAGCAGCTCAAGGCGGTCCTGCTCAGCCGCATGATCACAGCGGGCACGGAAGTCATGGTGCTGAAACTCACAGCAGCACAGGCAAAAGACGTGTGCCGGTCGCTGGCCAAGGCGATTTACGGCCGCCTGTTCACGTGGCTTGTCCGTCGCCTCAGCGATGGTATCAACTACAAGGACTCGATGACTGCGGCGGTGGATGACGATCTGGCCTCGATCGGTATTCTCGACATCTTCGGGTTCGAGAGCTTGGACCAGAACGGCTTTGAGCAGTTGTGCATCAACTACGCCAACGAGCGGCTGCAGGCGCAATTCAACGAGTTCGTGTTCATCAAGGAGCAGCAGGTGTACATCGCCGAGGGCATCGACTGGACGTCCGTCTCGTACCCAAGCAACGCAGCGTGCCTCGCGCTGTTTGACGAGAAGGCCAACGGATTGTTTTCGCTGCTGGACCAAGAGTGTCAAATTCCAAAGGGGTCGGACCAGGCGCTGAGCACCAAGTACTACCGGTATCATGGCAGCGACGGAGCAACGGATGAAGCGAACCAGTCGTCGCAGAAGTACACACTGCCGCAGCTGGTGACGTCGTTCGGGCGGTATCTCCGCCATTCGCAGTCTCAACTAGACGACGACGAAGACGACGATAAATCGGTTCTCGACCGGAAGAAGCACCCGTTCTCGGCGTCGAAGATGGAGCGCGTGAACCACCAGTTTGCGATCCACCACTTCGCGGGCAAGGTGTGCTACAGTGTGCTGCAGTTTGTGGAGAAGAACCAAGACACGCTCCCGACCGACGCGAGCAACATCTTAACAAGCGCGTCGAACGCAGTGGTTGTCGCGATTGGTGACAATGACATTGTCGACCAGTGGTCGGAGAACGGCCCGGGGCGTCGCCGGTATTCAATGCTGCGGTCACCAAGTGTGTCGGCTCAGTTCCGCAGTCAGCTGGACCGCCTCCTGGTCGAGATCGGGCACACTGAGCCTCACTACATTCGGTGCCTCAAGCCGAACGAGGTGAAGCGGCCGGGTGTGTTCGACCGCGAGCGGATGGTCGAGCAACTGCGGTCGGTTGGTGTGCTCGAGGCCCTCCGCATCGCTCGAGCTGGATACTCGGTTCGTCTCGCCCACGCGACGTTTGTCGAGCTGTTCTTCGGTTTCCGCAGTCTTGTTCGTCCCCAAACGAAGCTCTTGGCGATGTCGAAGCGTGAGCAGGCCCAGGAACTTGTGAACGTGCTGATGGACCGATACCTTCATGAGCGAGGGTCGAGCAACCGGTCGAGCATTGGAGCGCTTGACGCCGACGAGCAAGCTTCCAGACTTGCTATGATTGAGGCGCGTCGCCGGCAAAGCGTGCAAGTTGGCAATACGTTGGTATTCTGCAAGACAGACACCTTCAACAAGTTCTCCCAGTACCGACTGGTACTTCGCGACCGCGCGGCACTGGTGATCCAGAAGCACATTCGAGGATATCGCCGTCGCTGCATGTTCCAGAAGCTGAGGGAGTTCGCAGTTCGAGTGCAGAGTCTCGTCCGCCGGTGTATCGCCAAGAAGGAGCTCGCGAAGCGCCGGGAGGAGCGCAGAGAAGTGTGCGCCACCAAGATCCAAAAGCAGTGCCGTCTGTGGCTCGCCGAGTGTCGCCGCGTCGGTGTGCAGGTGCAAGAGTTCCGGATGCGCCGTGCGTTTGCCAACTTCCGCCGTGGTTGTGAGGTGTCCCATGCTGAAGCTGAGATGGAGCCGTCTCCAAGCGACGAGAGTGTCTCCGAGTCGAGCAAAGAGCAGATGCTATCTGTTGTCAAACCCAGCGTGCTTGAGCCAAAGAGCGGGAGCTCGAGTCTGGATGAGGATGTTGCCCATGGCGCCTCTCGACCCCCCAAGGCCGGAGGGCGTCGCCGCGCCAACAGCAGGGTGAGTGCGCGTCGCCAGCGCCTCGGAAGTGATACGGATGACCGCAACGTGCTGCTTGAGAACGAGATCCTGCGTCTGCAGCAGCTTCTCGTGGAGAACAAGGGCCAAGCTGCTCTTCCGGGACGTCCTCGCCGCTCTTCGACTTCCTCTCGCCCTCCCAAGGGCCTTTCGCACCACCCGCCTCTTCCGTACCAGATTGACTCGGTCGCAGCGCGGCCGCCGCGTCAAGTCAAGAGCCGCCGCAGCTACTCGGTCGATGGCGCCGAGTTCTCTGGCGATGAAGGCGAAGAGGACGACGAGCTGTCGTTGCTACCTCCTCGTCGCGCGCAGAGTGTCCTCCCTCGGCGCCAGCAGGACCACGTGTCCATGTTGACGAGCAAGATCGAGGAGCTCGACGCCAAGTGCAAGTTCCTGGAGCAGATTGTGGCGAAGCGCACACTTGACGAGGCCCCGTTCGGCGGCCCTTCTCGGGATTCGTCCATGATCGGCGGCCCCGGCTGGGGCGAGACGTCGTCCATGGACGGTTCTGCCTACGGCGACGCGCCGCTGAGCGACCATAGCGACTCGGCAGGCGTCGACTCGATCCTCGCCAACATCCAGCAGCAGATGAACTACCTGCGCCGGTCGATCGCGGCGAAGGAAGAAGTGATCCGCACCACGCGCAAATCCCACGCCATGTCGGTCTCGTCGAGTACTCGGCCGACTCGCTCCTCGTCCATCGCGTCGTCGACGTCGTACTCGGGGCTGCCAGGTGACGCACCGCCGAGTCTGCCGTCCGTAACGCATTCGGGGTCACACACATCTGGCGGCATGTCGCCCCACTCGCACGGTCCAGCACGCCGCCGCAGCTCGATCGGATACCCGGCGACGCCGACAGGATCATACTATCAGGGCACGCCGCGCTCGTCCATCTACGGGGGCACGCCGCGCTCGTCGATCGGAGGAGGCGGCCGAGCTGCGCCGCGCATCGTCAAGTGGGCTCGGAGCAACAACTGCTATGAGTGCGAAGAGCCCTTCAACCTGTTCGTCCGACGGCACCACTGCCGCATGTGCGGCAATTCCTTCTGCCACGGTGCGCGCTGCTTGTCTTGTTGGTTCGGTGTGTTCGAGGGCAAATGGGCTGACTGTGTTGTATGACGACTGCGCAGAGCACTCGAGCCGCCGGTTGTCCGTGTTCGGCATCGGCTTCGACGACGAGCCCGTGCGCGTGTGCGATGCGTGCTTCGCCGACTACTACGCGGCGGCGCAGGACCCGTACGCCCCCATGAACTACGGGTCGTACGCCTACAGCTCCACGCCGCTGTCGACTTCGTCGCGCATGAGCGCCATGTGAGCGCGCCAGGGACCCCTCCTCGCGTCCTGCGAGGAGCACTATTTAGGATTTTTGCTTTCCCCAATTGCAGTCGATGCGCAGCGACAGCAGTCGCTCGCGCGCAGTCATTCAGCCGGTTCGTCCATCAGCAGCAGCAATAGCAGCCAAGTCAGTTTTAGGAGTGTCGGATGCCTGTCACCGTTGCAGTGACGTTTGACAAGCGCATCAGATGGTTGTCAAAGTCACTATCTCGAATCACCCTGATCCACTATGTGTCACTGAAACTCGAGAGTTGCGCAAACGCGAGAATGGAGCTCTCCGCCCCCAGCATTTCCCAGTGTTTGATCCGCCCCAGCACCTTGGGAATGCTGCCGCGCCGCTGCCTGACGATCGCCGCCGCCGCGTCCGCGCGCCGCGGGCCCATGGCGCTCGCCGCCGCACGCGTGGGCGTCCGCTCTCTGCACGTGGAGGCGACCAAGCCGTCCGTCGAGGTGCCGTGCAGCCCGAGCTAATAGCAGGTTCCCCCAAGCGAGCCGCTGGTCTGACACCTTGACCTGCGCAGGCGGCGATCGCGTCGGCGCCTGTGCTCGTGTTCTCCAAGACGCACTGCCCGTTCTGCCGCCGCGTCAAGGCGCTGTTCGACGAGCTGGACGTCGCCCACGAGGTCGTCGAGCTCGACCTTCGCCGTACGTCTCTCGACGCCTGCCGTGGTGGTGGCATGGCAGCACTGACGGAAGCACTGGTGACAGAGGACGGCGCGGAGATCCAGGCCCTGCTGGCAACGCTCACGGGCCAACGCACGGTGCCCAGCGTCTTCGTCAAGGGCCAGCACATTGGCGGCTGCGACGCGACGCTCGAGCTGCACGCGAGCAACAAGCTGCTGCCGCTGCTGCAGTGAGCGCGGCGAGACAAGAGAGTCGCGCTTCGAGTCTGCAAGTGTAGCAAGCCGGTGGCCATCGATACGAGGTGGCGGACGTGATACATACAGACGAGGGGCGCGATGCAGCGAGACCGCTCCCGCGACGCCACCTCGCCTTTGCCATTCGATACTTAGCCTTGATGAACATACTCTCCGTCTCTGGTCACCCACCAATCTCTACGACGCGTCTAGCCTAGGCAGAGGTGGTCGGCGGGCAGTCGTCGAAGTCGCCGATGATCATCTCGTCCAGCGCACGGCCCGCGCCGACCATCGGGTAGCAGTGCTCGTTCTTCTCGACGACGAACTCGGCCAGGATCGGGCCCTCAGCCTCGAGGAAGCGCCGCATGGCGTCCTCCAGCTCGCTCTCCTCCGAGCAGCGCAGACCCTCGCAGTTCATGGCCTCGGCGAACTTGACGAAGTTCGGGTTCTTCATGGGCGTGCCCGAGTACCGCTCCTCGTAGAAGAGATCCTGCCACTGCTTGACCATGCCCTGGAAGTCGTTGTTGAGCAGGAGCACCTTGACGCCGACGCCAAACTCGGCGGCCGTCGCCATCTCCGTCAGCGTCATGGAGAAGCTGGCGTCGCCGTCAATGTCGACGACCAGCGCGTCCGGCCGTGCCACCTTGGCGCCGATGGCCGCGGGCAGGCCGAAGCCCATCGTGCCCAGGCCACCCGACGTAATGCACGTGTTGGGGCGTGACCAGCGGTAGAACTGCGCCGCCCACATCTGGTGCTGACCCACGCCCGTCGTGATGATCACGTCGTCGCGGTGCTTGGTCTGCTTGTACAGCTCCTCGATCACGCGCTGCGCCTTCATGGGGGCACCCGGCGCCGCCGGGCGGTAGCGGAACGGGTACCGCGCCTTCCAGCCCTGCACCTTCTTGTGCCACTCGGAGCGCGGCTTGCTCTCGACCTTGGGCAGGATCTGCTGGATGTTGTACTTGGTGTCGCCCACGACGCCCACGGTCGCCGGCACGATCTTGCCGATCTGCTTACCGGAAATGTCGAAGTGGATGATGCCGCCGCGGCCCTCGCGCGCCGCGCGCTGCGCCTCGGGCGCGAAGTCCGGCACGCGGCCGGTGACGCGGTCGTCGAAGCGCGCGCCGAGCGCGATGACCAGGTCGGCGTCCTGGATCGCCTTGTTGGCGTACACCGAGCCGTGCATGCCGAGCATGTGCAGCGACAGCGGGTCGCGCTCGTCGAAGGCGCCCATGCCCTGCAGCGAGGTCGTGACGGGGATGTTGCCCTGGCGAGCGAGCGCGCGCAGCTCCTCGCTGGCGTGCAACACGCCGGCGCCGGCGTAGATGATGGGCTTCTTGGCCATGTTGATGAGCTTGACGGCCTGCTCCAGGTTCTTGTCCTGGTTGACGCGGTTGCCCTCCGTCTTGCGCTCGCCGTAGTAGCCCAGGAGCTGCGGCTCGTCCACCACGGGCGTCCTGCACAGGCCCGCCGTGATGTCCTTGGGCAGGTCCACGAGCACGGGGCCCGGGCGGCCCGTCGTGGCGATGTGGAACGCCTCGCGGATGTTGCGCGCCAGGTCCTTGACGTGGCGCACCTGCACGTTCCACTTGGTGCACGGGCGCGTGATGCCCATGATGTCGGCCTCCTGGAAGGCGTCGCTGCCGAGCACCTGCGTGGCCACCTGGCCGCTGAAGACCACCATGGGCGTGCCGTCCATGAGCGCGTCCTGCAGCGGCGTTACCGTGTTGGTGGCGCCCGGGCCGGACGTGACGAGCACCACGCCGGGCTTGCCCGTGGCGCGCGCGTAGCCCTGCGCCATGTGGCCGGCGCCCTGCTCGTGGCGCGTCAGCACGAACTTGAAGTGCTCGCTCTCGTGGATGGCGTCGAACACGGGCAGGATGGCGCCGCCCGGGTACCCAAAGACGCACTCGACGCCAAGGTCGGCCAGCGTCTCGTGGAAGATCTCGGCGCCGGTCTTGCCAATGTACGCGTCCGTCACCTTGGGCGTGCGGCGCTCCGGCGCGTCCGTCACCTGCTGCGTCGACAGCGCGCGCGCGCTCACGCTCTGGGCGGCCGCGAGCGCCGGCACTTGCGCCGCGAGCTTGGCCGAGGACGCCATGCTGCGCGCCAGGCGCTTGGCGCTGGGCTGGCAGCGGTGCGCGGCGGCGCGCGCGAGCTGGCGGGCTCCCAGCATCTTGAGGCTCGAGTCGGGGCGGCGAGGAGCGGGCGAGGAGCGGGCGATGGACGCGCGACGAGAGCGGAAATGACCCGAGCGGTGGCCAGCGATCCCGACCGAGATCCAATGCGGTTGTTGCGGTCGGTGCGTGCTGGTGCTTTGGAGCTCTGCGCGCGGCCCACCAGAACTTTTCGGAGAGGGGGGAGGGGAGCGGGTCGGGTTGAGGGAGACCCGTTTGGGTCGGGTCTGGCCCGTTTTGGAGGAAATGAGGTTGAGAATGTATGGACAGGTCTGGATGGAGCGGGTCGAGTTTGGAGAGCATTCCAGCGGTCCAGACCCGCCTGGGATGCGCGGTCAAAAGGCAACAGACAAGCAACGGCGTTTGCGCAATTCGGCGCATAGATGGCCAGCGCTTCAAGCGGCTCGTCATTGGTGGAAAATGACATTTGAAGAGATTCCATTGGTGGAAAAGGCGGCTGTCGACGTCCGGCCACAAGAACGCGCACCACGTCACAGGTTTTCCGTGTTGGGAATGTGGTCCTGACACCAGCTGGGTCGACTTTCGACTTTGTATGTGCAGTTCCACTGGATAACGAACACTTGTCCGTGTGTATCGACGAAACACTCATGTGAATTAGTACATGCCGCTGAATCTCAGCATCATCCACTCGCAGCCTACTGATTTCAGTCGAACGGCAGGGTCAGCGCATGCAGCTCCAGCACTGGCGGCTCGCCAACCTTCGCACACCCAGACGAGCACGTCAGCCCCGTGAACCCGCCACCCGCTTGCTCCGCCAAGACATTGGCGCTGCTGCTGTGCACGTGCGGCGGCGGCAACGACAGCGACAGCTCCTGCCGGCGCCAGATCATGCGCGGCAGGTCGAGCGAGTACAGTGCTTGACACGCATCGGGCGAGGCGGTGAACGGCTCCGACTCGCCGCTGGCCGCGTACGTGTGGCCTCCGAACACGACGAGCGTCTGAGAGGCGTAGAAGCACTCGAACAGCATGCGCTCGGTCGGCACGGACGGCGTGGCGCACACGAGCGATGACAGCCGCGGCGTCGACCACAGCAGCGTCACCGTGTCGAGGATGTGCACGTCCATAGGCCTGGGTCCTGCAGTTCTCGAGCACTCACGCGACTCGTCTCGCCACCCACCCACGACCGCGATCTGGTCGTTCTCCAGGGCGACCACCTGCATCCCGAACCGCCGTGTTGGCGGCCTGCCGACCGTGTCCGGGCTCAGCCACGCCGGAGGCATGAGCCTGCGTGGAGTGATCACCTCCGGCGCCGACGCGGATGCAGCCTGGAGTGCCAGCTGCTGCTCTTGCGCTTCGAGCCAGCGAGTGGCCGAGGACGCTCGAAGCTGCACCAGGTCGCCGTACACGAGTGCGTCCGACCTGCCACCGAACAGGAAGATGCTGGAGCTGTCGCCGGCGCACCATCCGTGCCAATACCGCTCCATCGGCGGACTCTCGTGCTCGATCTGCCACCACCGCCAGGCCTCGAGTGATAGCGCGTGCAGATCGCGGAACACCTGGCCGTTGCGGCCGCGGCCGCCGAACACGAGCAGGAACCGCGGCGCCAGGAACAGTGCCGAGTGGTCGCAGCGCTCCTTTGGCAGCTTACCCGAGCACTCTTGGAACCGCCACAACTGCGTGACCATGTCGTACACGTACACCGCGTTCGAGAACGTGTAGCGGATGCGCTCACGCAGCACGGGGTCCTTGGCCTCGACTGCTGACGGCCGGAGAACCGCCATGTCCTGGAGCACCCGGCCACCGAACACGACCAGCAGTCGCGGACTGCCGTCTAGCGTACACAGCGTGAGGGAGTTGCCGTCGCGCTTGCATGGCACCGAGATCGCACCAAGAGGATCGGTCGGGTCTCCGCGAAGCGTGCGGCACGAGATGGTCACGTCGCGGCGCTGGATTTCCGCCACAAGCTCGTCCAGCGACCGCGCGGCACCGACGTCTTGGCCGATCCCCTTCGCCTTGGGCACTGGCGGCTCGCTTGGTGGCAGCTCGTCGTCCGCTGCGAGCGATGGATACTCTTGTGGCGGCGGGTCGGATGCGTGGTGCTCGCCTTGCGAGCACAGGTCGGCGGCATCGAGCTGCTGCTGTTGTAGCTCAGCGAGTCGCTGCTGCTCCTGCTTGGCGCGCTTCCACTTGGTCTTCCGCAGGGATTCGCGCGCTTCGAGGCCCGCCGCCTTCGAGTCGCGGGCGGAAGCGCAGAGCTCGACCAAGTCGCGCACGTGTGGGCGGATGCTCATCGGCTCGGTCGGCACCAATCGTCGGTCTAAATTTGCAGACGTCAAGGGGTGTGACGACGACTGTGTCCGACAGTTGGGCGATCACCCGACAGTTGGCGGTTGATCCGATGGGGGCGTGCTCATGTCGGCATTTTTCTCGAAGCACACGCATCCATGGGCGTGGGTGACTCGGAGCAAACCCCGGCCCCGGCGGGAGACTCCCACCAGTATGAGGCGGCGGCTGCCGTCACTGCAATGACCACCAAGCACGACGACGATCCCCAACTCGGCCAAGACGTGGAGGATGGCGGCGCTCACAGCGAGGGGAAGGACGCATCGGGGCTGCAGAAGCGAAGCGACGAGCCTGGAGAGGCGAGCTCGCCCTATCCGCAGACGCCGTCACCTCGGCGCGTGCTGTTCGGCTCGGTCCGCGAGGCACTGATCGCCAGCAAGCAGCAGGTGCCAGGTGAGAAGCGACAAGTGCGCGAGGCGTTGGCCGAGGAGGAGGCAGGCGGAGGCTACGTGGTGCTGCGTCGGCGCGAGCGCTCGCTCTCCGTCGGGGTCGCGGCGACGGCCAAGATCGATGCGGCGCGTCGAGAGCTGGCGGCCGCAGCGCCAATGCCCGATGCGGCGGGATACACGGTGATCCGCCGCCGCGCCGCGAGTGACGTGTTGGCCCCTGCTCCGCGAGCGGCGGGTTCGCCTAACGAGTCGAGGCGGCGGAGCGCGAGACGTGGTCACCGCCCAGCCGCGACGGCCACGGCGGCTGCAGCGTCCCACGGCGGCGACAGAAAGGAGCGGCGTGCGCGAACGTCCCCGCGTGCGCAGCTTGAACACGAGCCGCGCGGCAAGCCCGCGCCTGCTGCTCGAGCGTCGGTTGCGGCCCCGGCATCTCACGGAACGTGGCAGCGGTCGAGCGACCCTCTCAGTTCCATGAGCAGTCTCAGTCGCGCGCTCGCCGACCTGGAGGCTGCTCCAAGGCCGACGCCCGACGGGTCTGACGCTTGCAGCCCGCGCGCGGCGATCGCGCCACCGCCGGGACTGGGTACGGCGCCAGCAGCGGCGGAATGGCTCGCGGCGGCCGACCGTTCACTGTGGGCGATCCCGCCAGCAGATTTGGGTTCGTCCCAGCCGCCGCTACCCGCAGAGCAGAAGGAGGAGGGCGACGGGTCCGCGTGGGCCGCTGCCACGAGCGCGGGCGTGCTGTCGAACCGCCCGGAGCCCGCGTGGCCGCCGCCGCCGTCATCCGCCGAGGCGCCGGCCATCATGGAGGACAAGGTGGCGAGTTGGCTGGAGGACATGACGGGCTAGCGTGTTGCGGTCGTCGGGCAGCTCGCGATCGCTCGGTGTCCGGTGGAGTCGCGAGCCGAGCGGCTGCTGGTGCTGCTGGATGGTGGCGCGGCGAGGATTGGCCGCGCGCCTGGGCGTTGCGAGGACGTGTTGGGCCCGCTCCGCGCGTGGTCGCCGAGCAACTTGCTTGCACTCCTGTCGTCGCAGCCACATCATACGAGCACGCGTTGCCCATGGTGAATGCAGATCTGTAATTTCCCCATTTGGCGTGAGATGGGGACGCTTCAAGGAGAACACCATAAGGTACAATGTACCGATGATAACCTCAGGTTTTGGAAAAGCACAAATATCACCATCGGGTTTTCGAAAAATATACAACCACACTTGACAATTGTATGCATCGGGTTCTCGATTTCTTCTATATCTCGATTCGTCATCCATACCTTAATCAAATATTTTATCTTCGGCGGACACGAAGCTATCGTGAGAGATAAAGAGGATTTCTTGTTCCTTGTTTCAGTATCGAAACTCGACTGGGATATTCGCAAAATGTAATTTACTGAAATATTCCAAGATGAAGTCATCGTCGTCGACGTAAACCTTGAAATATTTCTGCTTCGACAACATGAATGTAAACTACAAAAATCTTTTACAAAAAGCAAGTCTATATTCTCTCATTTTGGTATTTATATCTTTGGTAGTGTGACTACCGAAGAAATATTTTGAACTTGTTTTTTGTATTTCCACCAAACGTATTTTGTTCAAGTCAGAAATAGCTGTTTGCGTGATACGCGATAAGCTTTTTCGCTACAATCTTCAAGTCATCCGCCTTTTCGTAACGCGAGCCGTACCCCGAGCCGAGCCGTACCCCAGGCCGAGCCGTACCCCGATCGTCACTCCCGTCATTCTCCAGACGCAGAATGACGGTTGGACGATTTCTGGCCAATCAGCGAGCATAAACACCTAATTTATTCGTGAGGGAAAGAGGGAAACCGAGTGTTATAAATGACTACTGTTTCCCTCTTTCAAACGAGCGCCAACACCCGATACAAAAAACACGTCAGATTTAAGATCCGCCAATCCCACGCCCGAAAAAAAAGAGGGAATAGTGGTGATTTTTATCACCACGTTTTCCCTCTTTTCGTTTGGAGCGCGGGATTGGCTCAAAAAATAGACTTTCTTTCATTGGCTAAAAACCCGGTGCAAGTGAAACATGTCCCACCCTGCACCTTGCCGTCATCAAACCATATCGGAAAAGCCGGAATGAGGCATCGAATATACAGAGCGATCTTACATTCGAATCCTCTTCTTCCGCCCTTCTACAAACAAAAGCACCTCTGATACGTTCTCACTTTCGAGCCTCACCCACGCTCTCTTTCGAGGGAATCGAGTGCTGACGCTGAACCGACAGGGTACATCGTACCCCAGTGCACCCTGCTCACTTGGAGCTGGGGGCGTCAGCACGAGGTGTCGTCGCATACAAGGCGCCTGCCATCCTCCTCCGCACTCGCATTCCGCTCCATTCCGCGTCCATTACAACCGCGCGAGCGACGCACAGCCGGCAGCGAGTCGACTAGTCCTACCAGACAGCGCGGCAGCGTCTCGTAGATCCCCCACACGCGAGCATGGGCGTCGTGCTCGAGGAAGAGTATCACCTGCGCATCGGCGAGAACGCGCTCGTGGCGGCGCTGTCGTTCGCCGTCTTCTGGGCCAACTTCGCGGTCGCCTGGCGCCTGTCCTCGCGCCGCGTGCCAGAGTTCGCGGGCTTCACGCCCGGGCAGAAGGCCGACTGGTGCTCCAGGTGCGCGCGCGCCACGCGCTGGGCGGGATAGACTCCTCGAGGCGCAGATCGGCTGACACGACTGTTCGTGCTCGCTTGCTGCTTGCTGCTTGCTGCTTGCTGGACGAGCAGGGTCAACTCGACGCTCCATGCGGTCGTGGTCGTGGTCGGCGTTGCGTACGCGCTCGCGGACATCAGCTGGGACGGCCAGTTCCTGCCGCTGACCTCCATCCGCTCCGCCAGCTTCGTCTTCTCCATCGGTGTGTGGCATCATCATCCTCGCCGCCAGCCGTACCCCACCGCGGTGGCGTTGGAAGACACTCGGGTGCTGACAGATTGGTGCTTGTTGTGACGCCGCAGCCATCGGGTATTTCCTGTGCGACCTGATCATCATCATCGTCTGGCCCGTGGCCATGCAGTGGGTCTTCATCATCCACCACATCGTCGCAGTGTACGTGCTCCGCGCGGCGTTCTCCGCTACCAGATCAAAGGACTCACGCGTCTCCTCAACCTCTCATTGTCTCCACGCGCAGCATCCCATACTTTGTCAACAACTTCGTGTCGTGCTGCGCCGCCAGCCAGTTCGGGCTGCTGCTCTTCCTGCTGGTGGAGCTGGCGACGCTGCCGCTGAACGCGCGCGGCTTCATGGAGTCGGTCGGGCGCGAGGACACCAAGAGCCACACGCGCTCCATCTACGTCACGTACGTGGTCTGGGGCGTCTCGCGCATGCTGCTGCCGATCTTCCTGCTCATCGACGTCTGGGCCTACGCGTACCCGTCCAAGCGCAACCACGACGTGTGCCTGTACACGAACCTGGTGGGTGCCCACGTCATCGCGCTCTTCTGCATCGGCGTCTTCTTCTTCGTGCACACGCCCGAGATCCTGTCGCGCCGCAAGCAGCGGCTCGCGCGCCGTGACGGAGCCACCGACGGCGAGCCCGACAGCCTCGACGAGACCCACGCGGACTCGGCCGGCCCGCCGCCCAAGTCGTGCCTGAACGCGCGCTCGCTGTCCATCTCGCTCGGCAGACACAAGGAGGCGCCGGTCGTGGACGACTCGTACGACGACATCGAGATGGGCGTGCTCCCGCGCAGCGCCCGCGCGTCCTGAGCCGCTGGCGCTCGCGTGGTGGCATGGGCTTGGACGATGGACGGACTTGGTGCTCAAGTTGCAGACATCCAGGGGTACACTGCGGCAGTGTAACCATTTGTTTAGAATGTAACCTACCCAGTTTTGGAACTATTTGAAAGATTTCCGGATCAAAGCAGTGTAATTTTCAGCGGTGCTCGGCATACTGAAATCAAGTCCCGCGTCGAGGCGCACCACCACGAACTCGATCGACCGCGGGAAGACACCATGCGGCTCACGGCGGACGTGATCCTGCGCGCGCAGGTGTCCATCAACCCCCTGCGCGAGCGCGAGCTGAACCTGCGCGGTGCGTGCGCGCTAGTTTGATGCCTGCCGGCTCTCCTGTCCCGTGTGGGGTCCCGTGTGGGGTCCCGTGTGGGGTCCCGTTTGCGGTTCGCCGTGGCTGACAGCGCGCGGTGGCGTCCGCCCAACAGGCTACAAGGCGCCGGCTATCGAGAACCTGGGCGTGACCAAGGTGCGTTGGTTGCCGCCCGAGGATCTAGAGAGGCAGGGCGAGCAGGCTGCTAACCGCGTGACGCTGCGCGTGTCGCGGGTGAGCAGGACGGGTTCGACTGCATCGACCTGTCGGATAATGAGATCAAGCGGCTGGAGAACTTCCCGCGGCTGCGGCGCCTGCGCATGCTGCTGCTGCACAACAACCACGTGTCCAAGATCGGTGAGGGGCTGGCCGAGGCGCTCGGCAGCCTCGAGTACCTCGTGCTCACGGGCAACCGCGTGGCGCAGCTGGCCGAGGTCGACCGGCTCGCGGGGCTGGCCAAGCTCGACACGCTCACGCTGATCGGCAACCCGGTCGCCAAGCGCCGCTACTACCGCGAGTACGTCATCCACAAGCTGCCGCAGCTGCGCGTGCTCGACTACTGCAAGATCCGCCCGCGCGTACGTGCTGCTGTCGCGGTGAGGATGGTTCCTAGAGGGAGCTGACTGACGGTGCCTTGACTGTCGATGCCTTGGCCATGACCGGGTCGTGCTCAGGACCGGGAAGCGGCCGCCATGCTGTTCAACTCGATGATCGGCAAGCAGATTGATCAGGAGGCGCACATGGACGCCGTCAGCGAGTCGGCCGTCACGGCACAGACCCACGCCATGGAGAAGGTAGGCAGGAAGTCTCGCGAGTCGAGTCGCGGGTCTCCCGTCGCGTACTGACTGCGCCACCTGCTCGCTCCTTCAGGTCTCCATCGCCCCCGCGACGTTCGCGCCGCCTCCGCCCCCGCCGCGGCCCGCGGCTCCTGTCCCTGCAGCTGCATCCACAACAGTAGCGACGGCGGCACCGACAGTAGCGTCGCCGACGCCGGCGAAGGAAGACGTCGACATGGAGGAGGATACTCCCGCGCCAGAGCACAAGCACGAGGAGAAGGCGGCCGATCGCGCAGAGGCTCCGTCGACACCGCCCAAGGACGTCGAGATGGAGAGCGTGGCTGCCGCGCCTGCGGTGCCCTTCACGCCGTCCAAACCGATCGAGCAGCTGACCGTGACGGTTCTGCGCGAGGAACTCAAGAAGCGCGGGCTGGCGACCAAGGGACTCAAGGCCGAGCTCGTCAAGCGCCTGAAGGAAGCTGTGGGTGCGCCGTGAGTCCGTCGTCCATTGGGCCCACGAGTCGCTCCGAGAGAGAGAGAGAGAGAGAGCTGGCCGGCCAGGGAGATAGATGCCAGCCGCCGTATTGCAGAGGACGAACCGCAACAAGTAGCCTTTTCACAATCGCCCGCCTCGACTTTATAACTACCCCGTTGTCCCGCCGCCTCCGCGACGACCGCCGCGCTAGTCTACCAAAATATCGATAAGTGCCTCGACCCGGTCCGCCCGCCTGCCATCGCCCCAAGGAGAAGCACGAGCAAAGCGCGCGCGGCGCCAGACAGCGAGCAGCGAGCCGCGTCTCCATGCTTCAGGCGTCCGCCGCCTGCCGCCTCCTTTTGCTCGCCGCCGATCCCTCCAATCCCTCGCCCGCACCTCCACCTCGTCCGTCACACTTCTTGCTTGCGCTTCTTCTTCGCCGAGGCAGCCGCGTCGGCGCCGAGCGCGTCGTCCTCGCCCTTCCGCCGGGCGCTGCCGGCCGTGCGTCGCTAGGCACACACAGAATTTACAGTCTCTGTTAAAAAAACACAACACGAGAATCACATAAGTCGAACAACCACAGGACGCAGGGGCAGGCAGGCAGGCCACGCAGACAACACCCCAGGGCGGCACTCCAGGCGGTTCCGCGTCCATCCCGGAGGACGGCGCCCCGGTCTCCGACGTGGAGGCCGGGGGCGGGACGGAGCGCGGCGCTCGGCCGTCCGCCGGCCCAGCCACGCCCTCTCCTTCCGTCGAGAGTCTCGCCCCACTCGGCGCCAAGTGCCGCCCCGGTCGTTGCCCCCCGTGGAGTCGACTCGAGGGGGGAAAGACACGAGAACGGGTACACACCTGCTGCTGCTTCTCCTCCTCCTCGGCGGCCGCGTCATCCTCCTTGGCCAGGATGGCCAGGCGGCGCCGGTTCTCGCTCTTGTTGTGGATCTTGTAGCCGAACACCCGCGGCACGTACAGCAGCGTCGACGGCGGCGGTTCCAGCTCGCGGTACGTGAGGAAGAACAGGTGCGGGAACGTCGTGCCGAAGTACGCTCCGTCGACTGCGAGGGCAGGCGGTAGGTCGATGCCCTGGCGTTAGTTCCACGACGCGGGGAGGGATGGAGCAGACACGGCGCCGCACGTACTCGGCGGGTTGTTGTACTCGCTCGCGGGCGTGTACAGGTCGCGGCACTTGGGGCAGTACACCTTCATGTCCGACTTCTTCCACTCGTCGTGCAGCCCCGCCTGGGATTGTTTCCCCCAAGCAGCGAGCGTTAGACGACCATGCACTCCAACTTGTCCTTGTAGTCAAGGCAGGCACGCACCGGGACGACGGGCTGGCCGTCGCAGAGCGCGCGCGGGCAAACGCCAAAGTCACCCTCGCGGTACTTCTTCATCTGTCAGGCAGCAAGCAGCAGCAGTGCACCGCGTGAGCCTCTCGCCGGTCGAGCCCGCCTCAGCCAACAACTAGAGCCCCACCATGGCATCCAGGCCGTGCGACGTGATGATGTAGCGCGCGTGGATGAGGCCGTAGAGCTCGGCCGCGTACGACGGCATCTCGTCATCGTACGGGATGTCTGCAGGCGTCAGCAGTCGGCAGGAGAAGAGAGCCAAGCCAGGCCGTTAGCTGCCGCCAAGACGACTGTAACCAGCAGACCAGCAACTACACGGCCGAGAGACGCACCCGTGAGGTCCAAGATGATGTTGAGCGCGTCCTGGAAGTTGGGCACCATGGCGCGCAGGCCGTAGAGGTTGAACGAGTCCTCGATGTAGCTCTGCGCCACCTCGCAAAAGTGCTCGTTGCCCGAGAGGCTGCAGAACCATTGGATCCACTTCTCGTCCTCCTCCTCGTAGTCTGACATGCTGTCCTCGTGCGCGTCCAGCGTGGCGCGCGTCGCTGGTCGAAAGGGGGCGGGAGGCGCGTGGAGCACGCGCCGGCCGACCTCTTTCTCCTTGGGGTTCCCGTCGGCTTGTCGCCGCTCTACCGCCGCCTACGACCGCTCTTCCGACGCGGCGAGTGGCTCCACAGATGCTCCGGACCGTGCGCTGTCGCCTGGTACCTGCTGATCGCCCGCTTGGCCGCTGCAAGTCGCTGCTCGCGCCGCCCAAAGTCCGTCCGCCGCCGCGTAACCCGCCGCGTTCTCGCGCTCCTGTCGTTCTTGGAGGCGGGTGGGCGGGCGGCGCGGGGAAGCCCCGTGGAAACCGATCGCTCCGACAGATCGGACTACCGGGTAGTCGAAACGAGGGGTATGCAGCTGGATCGAGACAGCGCGACCATCACTCCGGCGGCGCGATGGCCAATCAGTTTCGAAAAATGGGACCAGACGGGTTTACTCAGATCTGGTCTGGTCTGAGGATAAGTGTAGCCACCCCATGCACTGCACGCAGCGTCACAGGATGGCTCACCACGGATGACCACGAACGTGGTGTTCACAAGCTCGATGCGTCCGTCCGTCCTGCTTGCAACTGCCATATCCCTGGCCATCACGACACCACTAGCCGACCGTGTCCCATCACCGGTTCTCCTGGTACGGCGAGAAGCCGATGGCGTCCCGCAGCGGCGCCAGCATGGTCTTGACGAAGTGCATGGCCACCTCGGCGTCTTCTCCGCAGAAGCGCGCGATCACGCCGTCCCCGAGCGGGCTAGCGGATGCGACCACGCCCGGGAAGTCGTTCTGCGAGGCCAAGCGGCCCTGCGGTGTGATGTCCCGCGCGTTGTGCAGCCGCTTGCGCGAGCTGAACGAGAGCAGCAGGTCCGTGACGGCCTGCAGCTTGACGCCCACGACCACCATCAGCCCCAGCACGTGCATGCCTTGCATTCGTTCGCGCAGTTGGACGTCCTCGTCATCTGAGACGCGCAAAAGGACGCGTAAGTCGTCATTCTTGTCGATGGTTGCGCACACCCACGATACCAGCAGCGGAGCGCACCTGCGAGGCGGACGCGGTCGGTCAGCAGTCGCTCGCCGTCTACGAAGATCTCGGCCGTGTTGTCGTACTCGTCAAAGTCCCAGTGCTCAAGGATCTCCTTGCGACTCTCGAGCACGGCGCCGGTCGTCAGGTAATTGCGCTTCCGCCCGCTCGTGAGCCAGTCCACGAACACCAAGTTGGCTCCCTTGGCCAGCCGGAATGACTGCGTCTGGTGGTACCGCGCGCGTTCGAAGCACGTCACAGGGTCCGGCAGGAACGCGAGCGTTGCCCCCGCCCCGACCGCCAAGTCGAACGACTGCGTCACGCTGTCGCTGCCCTCGGACTTGAACACCTTGGTGGTCGCCTGCGTCGTCAGCACCACTGGCAAGCACGGACGTTAGCGCTTTGCTTAACAGCGGTGCTTGAAGCCGCAGGGGGGAAGGGGGAAGGGAGGACGAATGGCACCTGTCGTCTCCGGCAGGAGCTCGCACGCGACTGACACACTGTCCCCACCCACCAGCCCGCCGCCGTACCCTAGAATGTACTGCACAGCACGGGGCACCACTTAGTTCACGCTGTAAACTCCATGCACAACAGTCGGCAGCAACACACACACACACACCGTGACGTAGGTGCCGAAGCCCTGCCGGATCGTGCCGCGCGGGTGCAGGAACTTGAGCGGGTACGTTGCGTACACGTAGGTGGCGGCGGTCTGCCCGTCCACCAACTCGTACTTGAGCTTTCCCGTCGTCTTTGGCGCGTCCGCCACGCCGTCCGCCACGCCGTCGCTCCCCATGTCCACCGGCGGAAGTGCTCCAAGAGTCGACGCGGAAGATGAAGTTGTGCGCATTCAGCGTTGCGCGTCAAAAGCGGCCGTATAGCTCTCGCGGCGGCGGTACAACGGCGGGATTGCCGTGTCCGGAGCTTTATCGCGCTGCGGAGGCGTTTACGAGAGGGATCCGATGCCGAGGGTGCAGATTCTTTCGGACAGCAAAGAAGTGACCGCCCGACTCGGAAGACTGACCGGAGGGACCATCTGAGTGCCAGCTTGCCTGCTGATGTGCCCAGAAGAAGTTCCGCCTCGGCTGTTTCGAGTGGTCACTGGCGCAGCAGCTTGAAGCCACCGCCATGCGCATGGCCTCGCGCCCGTGTCTTTGCGCTGGAGGTTCCAGCGGTCAAGACGTTCTCCAGGTGGATTCGTTTCGAGCGTGTCGACTGGGTGCCTGTTCAGCCGCAGGCCGACGCTCCGCTGTCCGTCCACGGGCGGGCGCTCTCTGGAGCACTCGCGGCGTGAGGCAGGCCACGCGTAAAGGAACGCCCACATTCGACTCACCATACATTCGTCCATACTAACCCGCCCCGCGACCGCCACCTCACGCCACCTTGCACTCGGTTCAAACGGTTCTTCGTCGCGTCGACAGGCAGTCACATCCTGCATCCTGGCTGTCGTCTTCGGGCCGGCGGGTCGGGTCGGGTCGAGTCGAGTTTGCCATGCTCCTGTCCAACCCGGACCGGGTCTGCTTCACGTCGCACCTGCGTAAACACCAGCGAGCACATCAACAAGACCATCATCCGGGCCGGGTCCGCCCGAACGGTTCGAGTCTCTCCGACCGCGAAACCCACCCGCCCATCCATCACCACTTGGTAAACGCCACGGCGCAAGCGACAACACGAGCGCCGCCGCCGTCGAGACGCCGCCACCTCCATCATCGCCTCGGGGCGGAACCAGCGGCCAGCGAGGAACGTTCCCGACCGAAAGAGGTAGAGAGGTAGAGAGGTAGAAAGAGAGAGAGACCAGGCGGGTCGCCCGGCATGAGCAGTCTCCATTGCGCGCCGCAGCAGGCAGCGGACGCCGCCGCCACGATCGACGAGGCGCTCGGGCCGCTACCGACGGTGCCCGAGGCCGCGGCCATGCCGCTCGTGGGCGACGAGCTGGCGCTGGACGCCACGGGCCGGCGCGCGTCGTACGCGTCGTCGGCCGGCGGGTACGCGCTGGAGGACGACATCCGCGCCATGGGGGACCAGATGAAGCGCGTGCTGGCCTTCTGCGAGAACCAGGCGCAGAGCCCGCTGCGGCTGCAGGCCAAGATCAGCGACCTGGAGGAGCAGCTGCACCAGGCCATCGCCGAGAAGAACTACTGGATGAAGCGCTGCCAGGAGCTGTCGGGCGCGCGTCCGCCCGCCCCGGACACCAAGTCGCGCGACCTGCGTACGTCCCGCGTTGGAGTTCTCGAGGAAGACCATTGCATGCTGATGTGGTGCTTACCTGCTGTTGCTCGTCGTGGCGTGTGACCGCAGAGTGCGTCAAGCAGCACCGGCGCAAGCGCACCAACTCGGAGCTGATCCTCATCGCCGACACGTTCGGGTCGCCCGGCGAGGGCATCGTGAACGAGGACACGTCCAGCAGCGCCGACAGCGACGTGTCGTCCACCTCGTCAGCCTACAGCGACGTCGAGGTGGAGGCCTTCCCGCGCTCGTGCTTCCGGCTGCTGCAGTGCTCGGACGAGCAGTGCGAGGTGTTCACGCCCATGAACCGCAGCATCCGCACGCAGCACCGCGCGCGCAACAACGTGCAGTTCATCTGGGACGAACCGCCCAAGACGGTGCTCATCGTCAAGAAGCCCAGCGAGCCGTACATCACGGACACGCTTGTGCGCATCACGTCGTGGATCCAGAAGGAGAAGGGCATGCTCGTGTGCCTCGAGCCCAGCGTCCACGCCGACCTCGCGCTGCCGCACACCAAGACGTGGGCGTCGCCCGAGGAATGGGAGGACGTGCAGACGTCGATCGACTTCGTCATCTCGCTCGGCGGCGACGGCACCGTGCTCTGGGTCTCGTCCATGTTCCGGAAGAGCGTGCCGCCGGTCCTGTCGTTCGCCATGGGATCGCTCGGCTTCCTCACACCGTTCGACTCGGAGAACGCGATCGAGCACCTCACGAGCATCATCCACGGCGGTTTCTACATGTCGCTGCGCTCGCGGCTGGTCTGCTCCATCTACCGGAACGGCAAGGAGAAGGAGGTGCTCAAGTGCATGCACGCGCTCAACGAGATCGTGATCGACCGCGGGCCGTCCGCGTCGCTCGTGGAGCTCAACTGCTTCTGCGACGACCTGGAGGTCACCAAGATCGCCGCGGACGGGATCATCATCTCGACGCCGACCGGGTCCACGGCCTACTCGCTGTCTGCTGGCGGCTCGATGGCCCACCCGTCGGTGCCGTCCATGCTGTTGACGCCCATCTGCCCGCACACACTGAGCTTCCGCCCGCTGCTCTTCCACGACAGCGCCAAGCTCAAGATCCTGTTCCCCATGACGAGCCGGGCGTCGTCGTGCTACGTGTCATTCGACGGAAAGAACCGCGTGCGGCTCGAGCGCGGCGACTGCATCATCGTCCGCGTGTCCAGCTTCCCGCTGCCCTCCATCTGCCGCGTGAACGAGAACACGGACTGGTTCCAGTCGATGATCACGAACCTCAACTGGAACCAGCGCCGCGCACAGAAGCCCTGGAACCCGGACCCGGCGCATTTACAATAGCGCGCCGCGCATCTCCCAGGCGCTGCCTCCACTCCACTCGGATGTGGGATGCATCGCCTTCCGTCTCGTTCCTCTCCCAGCCAGTCGACAGCCGGCCGGAGCAGGAGAAGCGGCGAGACGTGCATGTTCTTGGTGTCGGCCTCGCGCCGTCTTGATAAAGCTGTAGTAGTCGTTCGACAAGGATCAGGAGCCTTCGCGGCTCCGCTGTAAATTCCCGCCAGATAAACAAAACACAAGAAAATCACACTCGCGACTGGTATATCCCGGCTTACCCTCGTGTGTGCGTGAGTGGCTTTCTCCTATCCGCTTGAGTCGTTGGTGCTCGCAACGGGTTCCGTTGGCCGCCGCATGGTTGACTGTTGCCATGTACATACGAGAGTAGTCACAACTCCAAGCCAACATCGGCAGCAACAGTCACTCAACTGCTCGCACCTTTGCCGTGCCGGAGACTGGCGCGAACCCCATCTCGACTTGGCGCTGCATCAGGAAGGTCTTCTCGCTCTCGGCGTCCGACAGCTGAGAAAGGAGCATCTGCAGCTCGGCGGCGTGCTGCGCCTTCATCTGGAGCATCTTGGACTCGTACGAGCTCGCGTCCTTCATCAGCCGCTTGAACTGTTCGTGGATCTCGACGCATTTCCGCTTGTACGCATCTCGTTTCTGTTGTTTCATTGCAGGTGTCCAGGTGATCAGAGTCGCAGCAAACAACTCGTAGGCAGCAAATGACCCGCTGTCTCCCACCTTTTGCGACTTGCTGAGCTCGTGCAGCGCCTTGGAGATCGCCGCGCGTGTTTCCTGCTTCAATGCTGCGTGCTGGTTGCGGAAATCCGCTTCGAGTATTGCACACTTCGCCTGGAGTACGACGCATGTGTTCCAGAGTCACATTACCGTCGCGCTCGACTGCAGTTAGGCGTTGCATTGGCCATACCTGGAGGTCATGTGCCGTTCGAGCATGGTCTTCTTTCTCCTTCTCGAACTTCTCGAGAATCAAAGCATAGTCTTGCTCCAGGTACTTCACCTACAGACTCGACAACGACGCCCCCCATCCACATGAGTGGCAGCTCGACAGCGTCCCCAATGAATGCACCTGTGGCTCACCTTTCCCTCGAGCTTCTCGTTCTCGAGCTTCATGTCTTCTTGGTAGTGAAGCATGTCGCTATCCGCAAAAACCGCGAGGCTTAGATTGTGTGATCGAGAGGCAGTGGGTAGTTGCAGCTCCATACCGATGCTTGGTCTGCAGAGTGTGGTAGTCGCTCTCGACTTCTTTCAGCTTGGACCGCAGTGTGATGCACTCGGCTTTCATCCGGGAAACCTGTACGCATGCCCCCATCGTATGACATTAGCTTGTAGATTGAGAAGGCTGTACGGACAACCTTTACCCACCAGCTCCTGGGACGCTTTCTGGCTCGCACTCATGTGGCTCCTCTCAACTTCGACTGCTTCCAGCTTCTTTGCGGTGTTCTCAGCCTCCTGTTGACGCTGGTGGATCGCTTCTTCCGCGTCTTGCTGGCTTTTGCGCAGCGCTTCCTCCTTTCCGGCAAGCTACGCATGCCCAAGGCGTCAGTTCTCACCGCTCATAGAGGGCTCGACACTCGTCGTCCTTACCTTCTTCTCGAGCTCCTCGACGAGCAATTTGTACTTGGTCACTTCTTGCTCCCGCGCCTTCGCTGCCAGCGAGCTCTCAGTGACAGAGTCGTCGTGCTCTTGTCTCTTCATAGCCAGCGCGTTGTTTTGCTGCGCAGCGACTACTGCCGCCTGCAGCTTCAGCGTAAGCTCATTGATTCGATCCTACTCCAACATCGCCTGTGTCAGCTTGATAGACCCGATACCCTCGAGCGAGAGAGCGTCAGTGTCGTCGCACCTTGAGTGCGGACTGTTCCTTTTCCCACGCGGCGCGCTCCTCGCGAATCCTGCAAGCCCAACGCAGTTCAGCAAAGACGCCACCGCATCGCTCTCGCCTTGGGCTGCACTCACTTTGCTGACAGCGTATTGTGGCTACTCGTAAGGAGCGTGTCCCTCTGTTTCAGTTGATCGCGAAGTGCGTCCGTTTCCGCCTTCATGTCTTCCATGTTGCTCTGCATGCGATCGTGTTGCGACCGCAGATTGTCGCGCTCATCTTTCGCCTTTGCCAGCGCTCTTGCATGAGCCTTGAGGTCCAGCTCCAAGGAGACATTGGCCGCAAGGGCGTCTGCAAGCCGAAGCTCCCGCTCGCTTCGCTCCTTCTCCGCCCCCGAGCTCGCGCGCGCCATCTCTTCTCGCGTTTCCTGTTGCGGTGGAACACGTCAGTGCACCGACCAAGCGACACTGAACCTCCGAAGCTCGAGTACGCCGCACCTGAACCTCCGCCTTGAGCGCTTTGATCTCCATGCCGGCCGCTTCTCGCAGCTGCTCCAAGCGCCGGATGGTCTCGGTGTTGCGCGTGTCCTCCGCCTTCTCCTCCGCCAGCCGCAGCTTCTTCTTCAGGTCCGCGACCTGCATCTCGTACGTCTGCTGGAGGCACTCCATCTCGTTGCCCTGCGGACCGGTCAAAAGACTTGTCAGCGCCTCCGACGCATACACATGCGTCGAGGAAAGCGGGCGCTCCGCTACCTGGTCGGCGGCGAACTGCTCGTACTCGGTCTTGACGATCTCGTACTCGCGCCGCACCTCGAACGTGCGCTGGTGCTGGCGCTCGAGCTCGGCCTGCAGCGCCTCGATGCGGCTCTGGTACGGTCCCTCGAGCTCCTCCTGGATCTTGATGCGCAGCTGGTCCAGGTCCCGCGGCGGCGCGAACTTCTGCTGCAGCGACTCGAACGCCTTGGCCTTGGCCTCGAGCTGCCGCTTCCACTTGGCGATCAGCTCCTCGTGCCTCTTGTCCGACTCGATCTTCTGCTCCGTCTCCTGCATCAGCACGGCCTGCAGTTTGTCGCACCGCTCGTGCAGGCGCTTGGCCTCGTCTCTCAGCTGTCCGCACGCACCCACGCACCGTCAGGATCAGCCCCGCGCTAGCAGCACATGGAGCGACGCGACGGCGCGGAGACGCACCCGCGCATTGTTCTGCTGGAGCCCGTCGCGCTCGCGCTGTAGCGTCTGGCTCAGCGCCGCCGTCTTGTGCAGGTCCGAGTTCAGCTGCACCACCTGTCGCAGCAGCGCGTCGTACCGCGAGGGCGGCGCGCCGTCCACCGCGGCGGCCGCTCCACCGGCCGAGGCGACACCTCCGCCCGCGTCCATTGCCGCCTGCTTTGTGATGCCTGAGGGGGCTTCAACGTCGGTTTTGCTCGTATGGTTGCTAGAACGTTGCACGAATGTCGTTCTTCATCCACTGAAGCGACATTCCTCTTGATTCCATCTATTTCTACAGTGCATAATATATTCATGTAGTTCTACATACTGACAACAAAGAAAATGGATATCGATCTCACCAAAACCACGGCGTGATATCTACTCATAGAGGTCACAAAGGCATTCCGAGCCCAGACCAGTCGTGACCGGCCCAATCGCTTGGTGGTGGCGCCGAGGCGGCCGAAACGACACTCGACGAACTCAATTGCCCGCGCGCCTCGCCTCCCTGCCGGCGCCGCCCTCTCCGCCCCGCGACTCCGACCGCGACCGACCGACCGAGAGCGAGCAGCATGCCCCGCCCCGCCAAGCGCAAGTGCGTCGAGTAGCGCGTGTGTGTCTTGTTGGTGTCGGCGTCGGTGCTGATGACGACCGTGTGTGCAGGTTGAGCGGCAGCCCCGCGGCGGCCAAGCCGGCGACGGCCAAGCCCACGGCCGCGTCCAAGTACGTGGCGGCGGCCAAGCAGGAGCAGAAGCGCAGCGGCAACAAGGCGCAGCTGTTCGACTCGGACGAGGAGGCGGACGAGCAGCGCGATGAGGAGGAGGAGGACGACGACGACGACGACGACGACGACGAGGAGGTCATGACCGGCTTCTCGGACTCGAACAAGAGCTGGCTCAAGCCCAAGAAGAGCGCCAGCGACGACGAGGACGAGGACGAAGACGAGCAAGACGACGACAACGACTTCGAGCTCGAGATCGAGCGCAAGGCGCGCCTGCTCGACGAGGAGGAGGCCCTCCAGGCGGCCGAGGCCGACGAGGAGATGCGCCTCAACATCGCCAACAACGAGCCGTACCACCTGCAGACGGAGGAGGAGATGGAGGAAGACGGCGCGGACGCGACCGACCCGGCCGAGGTGTACCAGCGCATCAAGGACGTGGTGGAGGTGCTGGCGCACTTCAAGGACCGCCGCGAGCCGGGCCGCTCGCGCGTCGACTACATGGAGACGCTGGCGCGCGACGTCTCCAACTACTTTGGCTACAACCGCGAGCTGATCGACATGTTCCTCAAGATGTTCTCGCCCGCCGAGTGCGTCGAGTTCGTCGAGGCCAACGAGCAGCCGCGGCCGCTCGTGATCCGCGCCAACACGCTCAAGACGCGCCGCCGCGACCTCGCGCAGGCGCTGATCCAGCGCGGCGTGAACCTCGACCCGCTCGCCAAGTGGTCCAAGGTCGGCCTCAAGATCTACGACTCGCCCGTGCCGATCGGCGCGACGCCCGAGTACCTGGCCGGCCACTACATGTTGCAGTCGGCCTCGTCCATCTGCGCCGTCATGGCCATGGCGCCGCAGATGAACGAGCGCGTGCTCGACATGGCGTGCGCGCCTGGTGGCAAGACGACGTACATCGCGCAGCTGATGAAGAACACGGGCACGATCATCGCGAACGACCTGAAGAAGCAGCGCCTCAAGGCCACGGTGGCCAACCTGCACCGCCTCGGCGTCAAGAACACGTCTGTCTCGTGCTACGACGGCCGCAAGCTGCCGACGCTCTTCCGCGGCTTCGACCGCGTGCTGCTCGACGCGCCGTGCACGGGCATGGGCGTGATCGCGCGCGACCCGTCCATCAAGACGCAGAAGACGGAGAAGGACGTGCTGCGGCTCGCGCACCTGCAGAAGGAGCTGCTGCTCGCGGCCATCGACGCCGTGGACGCCAAGTCCAAGACGGGCGGCTACATCCTCTACTCGACGTGCTCGGTCATGGTCGAGGAGAACGAGTCGGTCGTCGACTACGCGTTGCGCAAGCGCTGCGTCAAGCTCGTGGACACGGGGCTGGAGCACGGCAAGGCGGGCTTCACGCGCTACCAGCAGCAGCGCTTCCACCCGTCCGTCAACCTCACGCGCCGCTTCTACCCGCACGTGCACAACATGGACGGCTTCTACGTGGCCAAGTTCAAGAAGTACGCCAACACGACGCCCGAGGAGGAGGAGGAAGCCAAGAAGTCGCGCGAGGAGGTCGAGGCCGAGAAGGAGGCCGAGGAGGAGGAGGCCAACCAGTCGAAGCGCTCCAAGAAGAAGGCCGCGCGCGCCGTCAAGCAGGCCGCTGCCGACGTCGACGCTGTCGTGGAGGAGGAGGCCGTCAGTGACGACGATGTCAAGGACCCCAAGGCTGACCGCCCCGCCAAGAAGCACAAGAAGAACCCGGCCAACAAGAAGCAGCAGCAGCAGCAGCAGCAGCAGAAGGTCGGCGGCAAGAAGAAGCACGGCGGCCAGAAGAAGCGCCACAACAAGTAGAGCGTCCGTTGTCCCGCTTCTCCCCGCTGCTCATACCTCGCTTCGTGTCTTCATGAGCGTCGGCTTCTCGTGGAGGACAGCACCAGCATCTCCGCGCCTGTAGGACCGTCTAAACGATATGGATTTGTTTTTGAAAATTCGTGCTGTCGAGGTGCTTGCCGTCGATCTCCTTCATTGCGCCGGTGGCGTTGCCATCCGTCAGATCGCTCACCTGCGAGCATTGCTGCTTGTCAACGACGCGGGTCGCAGTCAAGACATGCAGCGCCAACAGAGGCTCCGTATCGAGCGACCCACTGGCGTCCACGCTTTAGAGCGTTACCGCCTCGCTCTCCACCAGGCGAACTCGATTCCACACGGGGCAGGCAGTGTTGATGCACGCGCGGAACGAATCGCGGTCGCCGCAAGCGTTGCACGCGAGTGTCAAGCAGTGAAGGGTCCGCTCTTGGCGAGATGAAGCGGTATGCAGTGCGAACAAGCTGCGCTGTGGGTTTGCCGTGCACTCAGCGCACAGCGAGTCCGTTCCGAGCTGTCTGCACAGCCGGCAGTGCTTGCTCAAGTAGTACGAGTCGATCGAGCGACCCTCGCGCAGTCCCCGTCCCTCAACACCCTGGAACGCAAGGCTGCGGGCCTTGACCGCCAACTTGGGGAGATCGTTGTACCAGGTGCGCACGTTTACACCTATCAGCAAGAAGAGTCGCTCCAGGCTTGGCAGGATCTGCACACCATTGCAACAGGTCAGCTCCACCACTGACACCATAACGACTGCGCAAGGACGCAAGACGGTCTCGATCGTGCCTGCTTGTGGATGTAATACTGGTAGTTGATGCTGTAGCGCAGCTTGTTGGTTCGATCGATGATCTCGTCAGGCGAGACGACCAAGTCCATGAGACGCGCTCCAGGTGGCCCATTCACGACGACGTACGCCACGCGCTCAGCATATCGTGGCTCTGCGCGCGGGTCCCTTGTCATCGCCTTGGCGCTCACAAGCGCCGCCGGCGGGGCACTTGGACGACATCGAGCAACGAACGGAGGCATGGCAATCAGAAAACAGACCGCGAAGCAAGGCACAAGTCGCAATTCTGCTGCTCACTCACCTTCCGTCGCTGTAAGTACCCAGCCGCACTTCTTTCGCGAAAATGAAGTCGCGCAACGGCAACCGTTCGTCTAGCATCTGCATCCAGTAGCGGTGCAGGTGCTGCTTGACCTTGGACAAGTCGCTCGTGCGGAAGAGCAAGCCGAGGCACTCGCGCATGGCTGTCTGCACAACCCCGCACGAGTCTCGGCGCACAGTCTCGATACCTTTCGACTCAACCTCGCCTTCCTCCTGGGTCGCGCTTTCGAACTTGCACCCCACGTAGCGCTTCTTGGACACAAGGATGCAGCCCATATACACCTTCTCGAGCTTGAGTGTCACGGGTCTGGCTCAAATGGCATAGCAACGCAGCGATAAAAGGGTCGGTAAGTCCTGGCGAGAGCTTTCAGCCACGCCAACACATACGCACTTGGGGTTCGAGCCCGTCACAGCGTCCGCGATCTCCTGTCCGATCCGAAAAGCGTCTGCCTTGGACCGGCCCTTCAGCAGCACGAATAGACTGTCGGTGTCGCCGTACACCACCTTGGCGTTCCACTCCTCGCTTGACTCGACCAAGCGGACGGCAGCTTCTAAGGTGCACCGACCGCTCTGCAGATGCACAAATCCGACCAGCACATGTCATCTACGTGCACAGTTAGCCATCCAATCTCTCAGCACCTTACTTGAACGATGGCATCTGCGAGCTGCGCGCACGGCATGCGTCCAGAGAAGCCGGCGGCGGTGTACCCATACGTGACGTTGGCGATCATCTTCAGCGCGAGCTGCCGTGCGTTCAGGACCCTCACCAGCCTCTCTCTGCCCACCTTCTTGGCCAGTTTCATGGCTTGCTTGACCATGATTCGCGTCGACAGGATCTCGTCCAAAATCACAGGAAGCACTCCTGTCCGGTAACTCTTCGGACAAAACAGCGTTCCGTTCGGCGCAATCACGATGCCATCGCGAGAGCGCACGAGCCCCTCCGCGCTCGGAGCGAAGTGGGTCACGCCCAGTGATGACTCGATCTCGGGATGAAGTCCGTCCTTCAAGCGTCCGAGTAGCGTCGAGTAGCAAAGATTGTACCCTATCACGAGCGATGGATACAAAGACTATTGCGCACAACACATCAAGCAGTTAGTACCAGGACGAAAAGCAAACAAACAGCAAGACAGATGCGCGTGCCTGGAAATCGAGGACCACGACTGGATCTGCGTAAAAGCTCGACTGGGGTTCCATGACGAGCGGGATGCACTCCATCGGCGCTTGCCCAGCTACGCCCGTCCGGTTCGGAGATATCATCAGGAAGTTCTTGCACTTGGTGACGCGCAGCATCACCGCCTCCACGCGATACTGCGACCCGCGAGAGAGAACCGAGTAGAAGTCAATGCCAAACAGCCGCGCCATTTCGCTGGGATAGTGACACACGAAGATGAAGAGCACGCTCAGTAAGACCTCCAATGCGGTCAGCAGATACAACAGGCTCCTCATCTTACCTTGTTTTGGTGATGAGCTGCATTTTGGACAGGATTCGGATATTCAGAGACGCTCGAAGCAAGAAGTACCGCGCGACTTTCCACCGCATACTCCCGCCAGCCTGGAACCAGCTCGTCAACTGCTCCGGCGAATACAGTGGGTACTCTCGGCGCAGGACTTCACGGGCCACGTCTTCGAATGAATACCGCTGAAGTTTCAGCTGCTCGGATGTCGAAAAGAGGTCGTGAGTGATGCACAAGCATGACATACACACTCAACAACCTTTGCCACATGGTGTCGTACCTCGGATCGAGCCATGCGCCATAAGTTCAGGATGTAGCGTCCATGGACCCACAGGCCGGACGCTTTATTGACACCCCACGCGGTGCCGATGGATGGATCGCTGCCACCATTCCCCTCATTGAAGCCTGCTTGGGGGTTTCTTGCATCGATCCTCGTTGTCGGGAGGCGTGACAGGGACTGGATCAGATTTATCTACGCCATGAAAACAGTCGTCAGTCAACACAATCACATGGAGAGAGGATAGGTAAGCCCTTACGCCGATTTGAGACGCCCGATCGACCAAGTAGCCCAACGATCCCTTCTGAACTTCGAAGCCAGTCAAGAAGTCTGGGTCCCAACGATGCACGAGGGCTTCTAGACGCTCAAGAAGTTCGCGCTCGCTTGCGACATACTCGACAGATACACTCGAGTCGCAGTCAATCCGAAAGTTCGACGCCGAGATGGAATCCCCTTGCTGGAGAAGCACGCCCAACTCTTCTTCGCTCTCGCCGTCGGGTCCCTCCTGAGCTTTCACACTGTAAAAGATGCCGTTCACTTGATCGTGAAGCGGATCTGGCAGCAATTTTCCTCGTGACGCCGCGAAGACTTCGATCGACATGACCGTCACATTCAGCATGTGGGCGGATAAAACACTCCCACCAACTGCCTGAGATTCTTCAGAGCCACTGGTAAGCGCTCGATCACTCCGCCGCTGACGCTGAGAGAGCGAATGCGTAAGTAAAGAAGACATTCGACGAACGTAATGAGCAGCATACTCGATATGCTCACTGCAGACGTACCTTTCGAGGCAATTTCACAGGCTTCCGGTTGTTAGCAAGCCACGCCGTCATCGCTTTCGCGTCAGGAGGAAGCCGCAGCGGAGTTCGAACCCGATGAGTCTACAGCTCAAGCAAAGGTGAGAATGCGATCGTTATCACTGAATCAGCCGATACTGAGCGGTAGTAGTGACCTTTTCTTGGACATACCGCCGGACGGACGACTCACTCTCTATCTTCATCTGGCGGAGTGAGTCGCTCCAGTCATGTGCGGCCGAATCTTGTGTCAGCTTCCGACGCGAAATAGAGGTATCAAATGGCGGGAGCTCGCCTTCTCTCCGCACAGGGATCTCCAGCTTTCGACCACCAAATACCATGGGCCGGTCAGGAGCGTCTTGCCGACGACTGTAAAAAGCAGCCTGATGCTGGCGTCATCGCAACACGGTCCAATTCATAGCACGTGAATCGATGAGAACGCTCAGGCGACCTCCATGCAAGCTTACAACACCAAACAGCACGTACTTGCACGGGATCAACTCCGACCTCCATCGAAGACTGTTCGAGGTCGTGCAAACTTGGCGGCTTTGCCAAGAACATCCAAAGACGCTTGCGACCATTTCCCGGTGAAAGGGACCTTCGCTTGATAGGCAAAGATTTACCTCGGGGCGTTGGTTGTGGTGTCAGTGAGAGCGTTGTGTCATCTATCGGCTCGGACTCTTCGAGCGAAGCCGAATCAAGCAAAACTTGTGGCCGGGGAGGGAGCAGGTCTTCGATGTCACCGACAATAGGAGATCCATCCGTCCTGCTGCCTTGTCGTTCAGCCTTGTCAGCTTGAAGTCTCTGCAAGGCAAACACAAAATCATGCCATTAGATACCCTTCATGAGCAGCTGCAGGGGGCTCGAGCACACACGAAAGTCGTCTCCACCTTGCCGTGACTTTGTCGAGATTGCTTGCGAACCACGAGCCGAGGACTCCCAAGCTCGTCAATAAAACTATCAGTGGCGGACGACCCGGTTTGCCCAACTTCCCACCACTTCTTCTGGGGTGACGCCTCTCCTGGCTCGGCCTCAGTGCCGCCAACTATCTGCTGCGATGCAAGAATGTCTGCGATTTCATCTTGCCGGAATGGGTCCTCGTTCTCTTCTTCGTCTGTAGCGACGCCGTCGCCAACGTAGCGCTCGCTATCAGTGTCATATTCGGCTACTGGAAGCTGCGGTTGTGCTTCTTGCATCGCTAGAAGGATCTGCACAATTGCATCATCTTCCTTTGTCTGCCAGTACCACCATGCGTTTGTGATTAGGAAGGCACCTCCGACGAAATCATAGATTGTACGACGGAGTTACCTTGTCGTCACCTTGATCGTCGGCCTCGAGCTGGCTGAAGGAGAATGCGCTTTGGGTCGAGATCGAGTTGTTGCACGTCACCACATCTTCTTCAACGCGAGCATCCTCGGTCGACATGGCGTCGAGCTGCTGTTGCATGGCATTCACCACCGTCTCCACTGACTTCTGCAACTTTTTCAAGAAAAACGATTGAGATAACAAGGATGGCGGTGGCTCCGATGAGGTAGGAGTTGTCGAGGCTTTCTCGTGGCGCTCAATACTGGGAGGTAAGTCTGGAGTGCCCTTTTCACCGCTCCGAACGCGCCGAAGCCGCTCTTCCTGCAAACAGGAGGTGCGAGTGGTGAGATCGCGGCAACAAAACGATGTTGCATAACACCACGAACCTCCCAAATGGCTGCCAATGACGGCACGTTGCGAAACTCGCTTGTACCGTGGAGCGATCGCTGACGCGCATTGAACCGCTTTGGATTCAAGATGTTCGCGGCTGCGACGTCCACCTCCAGCGCACAAGTGGACTGGCGATCGTACCATACGCTTCGAGTCTCGGGCACGGGTGCTCTCCGGCCATCGACGGTTGACTGCAGAGATATCCCGTTGATCTGACTCTCCGGAACATTCGATCGTCGGAATATCCGAAACTCTCCGCTGTCTGGAGGAGGCTGCCCAAAATGTGGCTGGGCGTCCGGCACTGGAGCTCTGAACTGCAACGAAACAAAAAGAGCGAACAATGAGCACACTGCACGCGACACCGACCAGCAGTAGCGAGTACCGAGCCGGTGTATGCACTACCGACACCACTTTCTCGTACCTTGATGCTGCTCATCTGCACAAAGTTCATGCCCTCGATGTTGTAGTCAGCGAACACCTGTGCAAGCCAAGACGCCATTGAGGTGAGTGACACCCCCGAGTCTGCAATCAACCGCGCATTCTACTCACCTGCAGATAGAATGGTACGTGTGCTTCGTAGGGCTGGAACCTTCGCTCGGCGACGCAGCCGCTCTCAAGGAGCTGCACCACCGTCTGCGTCACGCGCGGGTTGTACAGGAAGATCTGGACGAACAGTCTTGGCCGCGGGTGGAATCCGTAGAACGGCGTGCCTTGCACGATAAGCAACTGCGCAACAATCGGTCGGCGCCACGTCAAGCGATGTGTAGGTGCCGCCACGTCGTGCCGTCCACACCCACCTTGGCCACCATCTTTGCCGGCCTGGATCGCTGCTTGCCGTTGTTGCCGCGAGCGTCACGTTGCTGGTTTGCAGCTGCCGTCGTCTCAATGTCTTTGGCGATCTGCAGCAGCAGCGCGCGCAGAGCCGCCGCGTTCTCGAAGGCTGCGTCGTCGTCGTCCGCCGGGCGGAAGTAAAAGTACGGGAAGATCTGCCGCGCCGCCGCAAGAACAACTCAACCAGTAAGAGACGCACTCGTAGCCAAGTACGCACGATGCCTCGCCACTCTCACGCACCCCGTGCACGTGCACCAGCGTCTTCTGCCCGCCAGGCGTGGCGCCGAACACGCGCACCACCGGCACCTCTCGCGCCAGGCTGTAGCACGGCGAGTCGGGCAGCCCCGCCAGCGCGCCGGACGGCAGCGGAGCGCCCATGTAGTGGTCCACCACCACCGCCTGCACGCGCATGTCCTCCTCCTCCTCCTCCTCCTCCTCCACTTCATCCGCTTCCTCCTCTTCCTTCGAGGCGCCGCCGGCATCGCCGGTCCCCATCGTCACCAGCGTCATTGCCGCTGCCGTCCTTTCTGGAAGTGAAGCGAGTTGCAGTTCGGTTCCTAACAAGTGTCCATCCGTTATCATATTTATTCTGTCCGACACGGTGCCTGCTTGCTTCCGTCTCTCACGGTACCCCACACTGCGGTGCTTCCAGGACCGACCGAGGTGCATCAAGCAAAAGTGAAGGGTGAGCGTCGCGATGAGGTGAGAGCCCGCGCCGCCCTCCCGCCCATAACGAGCCGAGCCTGACCCGCCTGCTGGTGCGTCGATAGCAGCGAAGCGAGTCCACTGGCCAGCCGGATGGAGGCCGTGCTGCAGCTCTCGGACGGCGTTCCTGCGGCCTGGACGGACGCCACAACGGTGCGTATCCTTCTCGGCCTGCTCTTTTCCCCTCGAAGGACCCTCTCTTCCCTCTCTCTCTCTTTCTCTGACCGGTGGGTGGCCTGGATCGACGACGCAGCTGCTGGCGTCGGCAGCCAAGGAGCTCAAGGTGGGCCAGATGGTGCACGCGGAGGACTTTAACCTGTTCGACTCCATGTCGGCGCTCGAGCTCATGGACCCCAAGATGGACGCCGGCATGATGGTGAACGGCGCGCCGCCCAAGTCGATCGCGGCGCGGCTGGCGGCCAACGAGGTCGTGCTCGAGTTCAAGTCGGCGCGCGACGTGCTCGCGACGGTCGACGAGCTGTTCCGCTGCGAGGCTGGCTGGCTGAACGGCTTGCCGCTAGCGCAGACGCTACTCTCGAGCGTCTACTTGCACAAGCCGTCTATCCACGCCCTCGTCGGCAAGCTGGCGCCGCTGAACGACCTGGTGTACAATCCCGCATCTACGCGTGATGTACTCGCGAGCGTCGGCAAGTCCGCGAGTGAGACGCTGCTGCTCGTGCTGGCCGCCGTGTGCCTTGCGCTCATGAAGACCGGGAACCTAGTCCGCGACGCTGTTCTACGCGCGGACATTTACGAGGAAGAGGATTTCTCTCCGGGGAACGGCTTCGAGCTCGGGGTACTGGACGCGCTGACCGTGGACGCGGTCGACAGCATGCTCGCGGTGGCTCAAGAGCGCGTGGAGGCTGTCCTGGTTCAGCAAAAAGCGGCAGCGTCGGCGAAGAAGGCGTCCAAGAAGAAGAACGCGAAGAAGAGCAGCTCGAACCAGTCGAGCGGGACGGCAGCTGGCACCAGTGACAGCAACTACGAGCTCATCTACCCGAACGCTCGTGTCGGCGCCTTGCTGTGCGAATCGCTTCTGAAGCGCATCCAGTGGCGGCGGCTGATGCTGGCGACGTTCGCTGATCTGGTACGTCCGCTTGTTCGATGGAGATAAAATGAGCAACTCGATGGGATTCTGACACGGCATCGACGACGAGCAGGGCCTGGCCGAGGGCGTGCTGAAGCTGCCGCTTTGGTGCGATCAATTCCACAAAGCGCAGGATCTGCTACAAAGCATCTCAACGGAGCAGCTGGAGATGGATGCGGAGTGCTTCACTGGGAAGCCCATTGGCTTCGACCCGGCAATCAGCCGTATGCTGCTGTCCGGCGCGCCGCCCCGCCAAGTGAAGATCCCGACGACGGACGAGGCGCTTGCTATTCACCGTAAGCTTCTGTCCGAGATGATCGACATCTGCAGTCCTGGCGAGTGGACGTGCATGGAGGAGCTGCGGATCTTCTTGGCGGACTTTTCGCGACAACGCCCGACGATCGTGCCGCGGTCGTACGCAGTGGTGGGTCTGCGCTTCGTGCCCAATACCTCTGGATCATGCCGTCTGGTGTGCTGATTCGTGCTCACCAACGCTGCTGCTTCGTCTTGATAGCTGTTCCTGTACGCAGACAAGAAGATCTTCGGCAAGTACAACTTCATGGAGTGGCTGTCGGCTGCGATGGTCATGAACGGCGTGCCGTCCGTGCTGCTGTCCACTCAAGAGGGCGTCATGTACTCGTCCCGGGTAATTGAGACCTTGTACGAGTCGCTCAAGGTGTACTTGCACAACCGGTCGCGTCAACGAGCGCGGATCGAGTACCTGTTCGAGGAGTGGGCTGTGCTCCAGCTCGAGGCGACTGTCGTGGACGACAAGTTCACGACGGAGATGGCCATCCCGGTACGTCTGTATTTGTTGAGCTTGGCTGGTTGTGCTCGAGTTGACTGGCTTATTTTGACTCGCTGCATGTGCATCCGCCAGAAAGCGGCGTATCCTCGGTACTTCACTGCATGGTCACTGGAGGAAGTCGTCCTGCTGATGATCCAGTACATCGTGCTCGGGTTGGAGCTGGACCTGTACGCGCCGTCTGAATATGGCACGGTCTACTGGTACGTTGCTGCTTGTTTTGCGCAGGAGGTATGATCTCATTGCCGAGCCCTCTCATGCGTTTGCCATGGACCAGGTACCTGGACTACCTGCATGGGTCTCGCCTTCAGAACCTGAATGTGACGTGGTCGTTCGTGGAGCGGATCACGCAAATGATGCCGCCGGGCCGGCGGGCTCACGGCTCGGGCAGCTCGAAGGACCAGACTCACGCTGTCTCCTCGAGCGAAGCAGCAGCCAGCGCTGACTCTGCGACGCCCACCGCGTCGTCGGGCGTCAGCTCGGGCAGCAGCAAGAGCGCTAAGCGCTCGAAGACCAAGTCGAAGAAGAACTCGAGCACCAACGGCGCGGCTGCAGCCACCGATTCCTCGACAGAGCCGCCCAAGGAGCCCGTGGAGCCTACGAAGGCCCGCTTCCTGCGCGAAATTGCGTACTCGGAGATGGCGCGAAGCTTGATGCGAGCGTACTTCCAGGTACGCGATCTCTGCTGCAGTCTGTCTCAGAGCATCGCACCTAACGAACGCATGCCCAATATGGCGTGGACACGTGCAGATGTTCAGCGCACTAGAGAGGGAGGAGCTGGTCCGTGTCCGGCCGCCGACGTACAGCTCGTCGTCGATCCGGTTCGAGCACCGCTTCGCCGCGTTCCGGTCGCTCCACTTCCCCGCCGCGCTCGCGTTCGAGGACTTCAGCAAGAACAGTGACTTCTCGCCGTTCCAGCTGGACCTGATCTACCGCTCGGCGGAGGAGTGCTTCAAGGCCGCGCGCGGCCACGGCGAGATGCTGCTGCTGGACCCGGAGGGCATCAACCCCGAGCGCGTCGATGTCGACGGGCAGAACCCGAGGCGCGTGCGTGGTGACGAGGTGGAGGCGCTGCTGCGCGTGTGCATCGCCAACTGCGTCAACCTGGCGCGCCACCTGCAGCCTGCGCCTGCCGCCGGGAGCAAATCGCGGAAGACGCCGCCCAAGGCCGCGGCCGCACCGCCTAAGCAGCAGCAGCAGGCGGAACTCGACTTCTCGGTGCACCCGCACTTCCCTGTGATCGTCTTCCCGGAGCCGCAGAAGGCGTAGGCGTGGAGGAGGACAGGGGAGCTGGTTCCCCCCATTGACGGACGCAGCGATGGTGACGAGTATAGCATTAGAACGCGCTGGAATTCACGCCGTCTCGGAGCGCTCCCGGTGTCGAGAGCACGCCGAGCCGCTCTACTGGTCCTTCTTGGTCTCTGCCGCGGCCGGCGCCGCCTCCTGCTTCCGCCGCGCCTTCAGCTTCCGCCGCTCGTCCCGGTCGATCTCGGCGATCAGCACGCGCGTGGCCACGAGCGCCACGACCGCGAGCGCCAAGAAGACGCCCGCGGCCAGCACGCCGTAGAAGTACGGCTCCGTCAGCACTGCGACCATGACGGCGTCCACCCACGTCTCCGGCGGCCGCGCCAGCCGCGCCGCCAGCTTGGACTCGGACCCCATACTCGCTCGCTCGCTCGCTTGCTTGGAACTGATCTCGAGGGTTTCTAGATGCCTAAAATACAAGATAGAGATCGACCGAAAATAGCAAAGAGCACGGTGTTTCGATGCAAAATTGTCAATAGTCTGTCTATTGGAACTCAGTACTTGCCCTAGTTTAGTAGTTTGAGACGTGTCAAATACAATAGTGCATTGCATAAAACTTCTTCGTTATAATTGTCCCCACCTAAAATTCACATTTGAGACGTGATCACACCCGGTTCTGCTGCAAACTATCGGTAATTATTGATTTAAGCGGTCATTTATATTAAACCTCGATTGAACATCACTCCTGAACAATCGCAAGCGCTCTGAGAGTCCCTAAAATACTCCAATCATTTTACTCAATGATACAGAGCAAACCGTGATTTGAGAATCGGTTGTCCACAAATTGGTGGAGCGAGTCTTATTGATCATGGGTTTACATGTCATAACGCTTTTTTTAAAAGATATTCGTACCCACCTGAAACGGATAGTTTGGAATGGAACACACCAGGCATGAGACAGACCGTAGCTCAGATCTGATCCGTCCGATCAGAACCCGATGGACCCAACAACAACAAACACTCGCTCACGTCGTCACTTTTGACGCGGAAGTGGTCAGGGGCTGGCGACGCCAGTGGCATGCCCAAGGCGCGCGCCGCCTCCTCGCGCCTCTGTTCGCCCCGCCCGTAAACTCGCGTCTCCTCTCGTGGGTCGCCTCCTCCTTCTCCTCCCCTGCCCGCCGCTCCGGCCGGCGCATGGCGCGCGAGACCGACACGAGCGACCCGATCGATTTGCGCGACACAGTCCCGACCGCTTTGGACATGGGGCGTCAGCAGGAGGTGCTGCTGGGCATCTGCGGCGGCGTCGGGCCCGCCGCGGGGCTGCAGCTGCACCAGCTCCTGCTGGAGCACACGGACAGCGGCGGAGAGGACCAGGGGCACCTGAACGTGGCCCACTTCTCGCGCTCCGAGGACATGACGGACCGCACCGAGTTCCTGCTCCACGGCGGCGTCGAGAACCCCGCGTGCGGCATGGCGCGCACTTTCGCCATGCTGCGTGCCGCCGCGGCGCAGACCCGCGCGCGACTCGTGGTCGGCGTGCCGTGCAACACCTTCCACGCCACGCCCATCTGGGACGAGTTCCTGGCGCGCACGCAGGACCCCAAGCGCGCGCTCGACAGCGTCCGCTACGTGCATATGCTGCGGGAGACGGCCGCGTTCATCGCCGAGACGCTGCCGTCCTGCAGACGCATCGGGCTCTTGTCCACCACCGGCACGCGCCAGTCGCGGGTCTACCACGACCTGCTCACGCCGCTCGGGTACGCGATCGTCGAGGTCGGTGAGGCACTGCAGCCAGAGCTCCACGAGTCCATCTACAACCGCGACTGGGGCATCAAGAGCACCGCGCCGCGTGTGTCGGCGAGGGCCAGAGCCAACTTCCACCGGTATGCGCTGAAGCTCCAGGAGCGCGGCGCGGAGGTCATCGTGCTGGGCTGCACCGAGATCCCGTTCGCCTTCACTGGGCGAGAAAGCGTCGCCGGCCTCCCGCTGATAGACCCCATGGTGGCTCTCGCGCGCGGCATGATCCGTGTGGCTGACCCGACCCGCCTCAAGCGCGACCGGAGGCCGGTGGAGCTGGCGCTGAGCATGCCAGTTCAGCCGGTTGTCTCGGCGAGCGTCCCTCGAGTATCGCCGACGCCCGTGGCCTTCGCCCTTCGAGGCAGATCCGCGTCGCTGTCAAGCACCAGTGTCAAGGTCGCTCCGTGACGACCGACGTTCATGTAGATTGTCCTGCAACCAGCCGCCACTAGACGCGGATGGATGTGAATACCGCCAAGATAGGAACCGCATAATATAGACTTCGTTCTCGGCCATCACCTCCCATTGTTCACATCAGCGACGACATTTGGTTCAGGAAGTCGGTCGCCTGCGCAGACACCGCCGCGTCGTTCACTGCTGGAGCGTCCCGCAGCTTCAATGCTGCACCTGAACCTGTCGTGGAGGTCCCAGTCGAGCCCTTCGCTGCCGCCGCCGCCCTCGCGCGCTCCTGCCGCAGCTTCTCGAGCCGGAGCTGCTTCTTCGACATCTTGGCAGCGCCGGCGCTCGGCGCGGCAGCCTTTGCAAGCTCAGCTCGCTCGTGCACTTCGTGCAAATAGGTCTTCTCGGCAGCGTTGAGGCGGTGCTCCCACTGGGAAACGACAAAGCTGCTGCCAGCCCCTCGGCGCTTGGCAGCGGCCTCCTCCTCCTCCCCCTCCTCGCCCCGCGCTCTGTTGCCGCTCCGGTCGTCGTCCTGCTGCTGACGATCCTTGCGGCGGGACCCAGACAGAGACTCCAAGTGCGCCGGGCTGCCGCGCGGAACCATTCTCGAGCGACCGAACTCGTCGACAATCTCGACGCCCTCGGCTTCGTCCAGCTGCGGCGCCAACGTGTCTGTCGCCTCGCTCGAGGCCAGTCGCTTGGACTCAAAGTCGACCAGGAACTCGCTCGTCGCCGCCTCAACCGGCCCGCGGCCGCGCATCATCTCGTCGTACAGTCTGGCCTTCTTCTCCAGCATCGCTCGGGACTTCCTGGCCAGCGCCGCGTCGTCGTCTCGATCACTGGTCTCCAGCTCCGCGGCTTCTTGGTCGCGTCGCCTGCGCTTCTCCACGCCGCGGTTCGCGTTCACGCCAAGCTTGCCCAGCCGGTCATCCTCTCGGCTCAGCCCCGCCGACCCGCCGTGCTTGCGGCTCTTGCCGCGCAGGTGCGCGTACTTGCCGAGCCCCCGGCCGGTCGCGCTCGCACTCGCGCTTGCGCTTGGCTCGCCCGCCTCCACCGCGTCCCGCAGCCGCCGCTGCCGCTCCTGGTCCTTCTGGAACACCACCGCCTTGAGGTCCACGAGCGACTGCGCGTCCACCTTAATGGGCGTCGCCTTGCTCGGCACGAGCGCCGACTCGGTCAGGAAGCCCAGCGACATGGCAGCGTCGTCCCGCTTGCTTGGTGTCGAGTGTGTTCGCGAACAATAAATCGCGACGTGCGCAACGCAATGTTCCAGAATTGTCTCCAAGAAATTCGCAATTTCAAGCAGAATATATTGCATATGGATATACGATGAACATGACGCTGTGGTTCCACATCAATGCTCGGGCGATATCTGTGTGTGCAGAACGACGACAACGAGCGTCAGGAGACCAGTCGTCTGCAACTCGCCGGTGTAACAAGTGGTAGAGCCGGCGCGTCCACCCTTGGCAACTCGATGTCGCTCGTGAGCGCTGTGGAGGCCGTCAGCGCTTCAGAAGGTGTCATGTCGATGTCCAATGTGCCATCGACGTCGGTATCCTCTGTCGGCTTGTATCCTCACCAAACTGTTGTCAGCTCCGGTGCTTCACCAACTCATCTGTCGCTCGACCAAGGAGAGCCGCAGGGCGAGCTTGCGCGGCTGGTGCACGACCTATAGACGACAAATCGCCTGTGGCGCGCCAAGGACCCCCCTCTCCCCTCCCCTCCTCTCCTCCAGCCAGCCAGCGTGACCTACCGGAGCCGAACGCGCACAAGGGTAGCTGCGGAACCCTTCGTGTGGTAGCCCTGCATCGCTCTCACCCGACGCGAGGAGGTTGGTCCCCCAGCGAGCGCTGCCACTGCCGTGATGCTGGGCTGTTCCCCGCGCGCGCGCTGCCAGCGGACTCGCGACGACGCTGCACGGCGCGTCTCCGACCACCGTTCGAGCAACGGAAGTCGCCGTCAGTCGCTGTGCTCACATATTCGCGGCCGCCACTACGCGTGGGCGGTGAGAGTCCCGGCTCGAGCCCACGGACGCTCGCCTCCTGCGGCATTGCGGTCTGCAGCCACGGGCCTGCATACCCCGTGATCCGTTATCAGGTTGAAGCGCGCGAGATGTGCGTGCCTTCCGATGCACTTTCGGTAACCCCAACGTATCCCCGCACGTAACCTTTCCCGTCGCCCGCCCCATGGAGGCGAGGTGAGGGCCGCCATGCCCACGCCCACGCCCACGCCCACCCCCGCGCTTCCTGCGCGTCCGCGGCCACCCCCCGCGCGTCCATGAGCGCTCTCGCCCGCGCTCTGGGTCGCCCCCCGTCACCGCGACAGCCGCCGACTGACCCGAGCGCGGCCCCATCAATCTCCGCGGCCCCCATCAATCTCCACGGCCCCATCAATCTCCGCGGCCGCCGGCCTCCGCGCTCGCACATTCCGGAATCTCCCGCCAAGCCCCCAAGCCTCCTCCTCCTCGCCTCCGCCTCGCCTCCCCGAGCCACAGACACCCGCGCTCCGCCCACGCCCGCCCTCCCGCCGTCGACGACCAGACA
>JAADYB010000021.1:0-69365 GCA_023338075.1 Phytopythium litorale
GCACAAGCTCGAGCGCGAGATGGAGGACAAGGTCTTCCTGCTGAGCGACCAGGAGGAGCTACAGCGCGCGCACGAGCTCGCGACCGAGCGCTTCCGCACCGAGATCATGGACCTCAAGTCGGAGCTGTTCTCGCTGCAGCAAAAGGTCGACAAGTCGGCTGGGAAGGGAGCTCAGTGGGTCGCCGCCGTCAACACGGACGGAGGCAGCGACAGCGCGCCAGTCTCGATGCGCTCGGACGACGGCGATGACACGGAAGACATTGACGTCGACGAGGACGAGGACGACGAGCGGTACCAAGTGCGCGGCTCGACTGTGCTGGAGCGTGACGAGCTCGGGCGGGAGGAGCTCATCGCGTCGCTGCAGATGGAGATCGACGCACTGTCGGCGCGAGTGCAGGACGAGACGGAGGCGCGCGGGCAGCTCGAGGGCGAGATCTCCGAGCTGCAAGCGGCGCTCGCGCAGGCCGAGGTCATGGAGACGGAGCTCATGGAGATGACGGACGAGCTCATTGAGAAGTCGCAGGAGATTCGCACGCGCGACATGGATATCCAGCGCCTGCAAGAGGAGGCGACGGGTCTCAAGACGGACTTGGCGGCGCTCCAGGAAGAGAATAGCGAGCTGGCGTCTCGGCAGGACGAGCTGCAGCACCAATTTCAGGAGAAGACGGACGACATTGTGCGTCTCTCGGAAGAGGTTGCGGCTGCGCAGAACAAGTGCGACGAGCTGATGGAGTCGGAGGCGGTTCTCGAGAGCCGAGTCGAGCAGGAAACCAGTCGCGCGAGTGAGCTTGAAGCAATGGTGGCGAAGCTGACCAAGAAGCTAGCGGACAGCAAGCGCGAGCTGGCAGAACTGGAGGAGAAGATCAAGGTGGACAAACGTGAGATCTCGCAGAACCGCAAACAGGTGGAGGAACTCCATGACGCCAACTCGGAGCTACGATCACAGCTGGAGGAGGCGACCAAGAAGGCGGAGGAGCTCGAGCGCGCGTCGATCGCGTCTTCGACCCACTCGGAGGCGGAGAAACAGTTTGACCCCAAGCGACTGCTACTGGAGACCGAGTCGCTGCGCACGACGATCGCGTCGCTTACGGCTGAAAATACGCGGCTGCGCAATCACGATGGTCTTCCTCTGCAGCACCGGTCGTCGCTCACTCTACACCAGAACAAGCGCGTGTCGTCGGACTTGCTGAAGGAGAACTTCTCGGCCGAGCAGCTTGCGCGCAAGTACCTGGCCGAGCGCACTCGCAACGCGCAGCTCTTATCCCGACTTCAGACCGTCTGCGGCAATATCCAGGTGTTTTGCCGCGTCCGACCAATCATCCGGGAAGAGCTGGAGAAGGCCATGGGCTCAAAGCTGTCGGTGAACGTGATCAACCACTCGGATCTCGCTGCGATGGATATTCGTGCTGAGCGTGTGTTTGGCGAAAACGACGCAGCCAACGACTCGGATGCAGAAGCCGACATGGTCGAGGGTGGTGGCGCGCAGTGGAAGGTATTTACGTTTGACCGCATCCTCGGGCCAGAGGAGACGCAAAACGACGTGTTCAGGGAGGTGGAGCCGATCGCGCAGTCGGTCGTCGATGGGTTCAAGGCGTGCGTGTTCGCGTACGGCCAGACGGGGTCTGGCAAGACTTATACGATGGAGGGCACGCCGAGCGACCCTGGACTCAACTACCGCGTCGTGAACCACATCTTCCAGTCCATCACACTCAAAGGCGCCGTTTATAACGCCGCGGACAGGGAGTACGACGCCGATGGCGATGCTGCGATGGATCAAGACGACATCGACCAGGCTTTGCCAGCCGAATCGCCGGCGTCGTCTAAATCGCCAGATGCGCTATTTCGCGTTCAGGTGGGCGTGCTGGAAGTGTACAACGACACACTGCGGGATCTGGTGAACACGTCGAACTCCAAGGCGCTCGAGATCCGGCATGACGCATCCTCGGGCGACATTTGCGTGCCGGACCTGACAATGACGACGGTCTCGTCCCCGGAGCAAACAATTGAGGTGCTGCGCAAGGCACAAGCAAACCGCGTGACGGGCCGCACCGACGTGCACATGCACAGTAGTCGCTCTCACAGCGTTGTAATTGTCGAGATCTCCAAGCGCCGCTACCTGGCTTCCTCGGATGGAGATGCCCCGGAAGAAGAGGATGAGGTGGAGGCGTTCGGCAAGCTGTACCTCGTGGACTTGGCCGGTTCGGAGCGCGTCAAGAAGAGCAACGTGTCGGGCGAGATGCTGCGCGAGGCGGCGCACATCAACAAGTCGCTGTCGGCGCTTGCGGACGTGATGGAGGCCCTGGACAAGAAGGCGGTGCACGTGCCATACCGCAACTCGAAGCTCACGTACCTGCTGCAGGATGTGCTGAACTCGTCGAGCAAGACGGTCATGATCGTCAACGTCGGTCCTACCTTTGAGTGCGCGAGCGAGACGTACCGGTCGCTACAGCTCGCTGAACGCGTGCGCAACATTGTGGTCGGACGCAATGCGATTGTCAAGAACAAGAAGGACATTTTGTCCGCGAAGAAGGCGTTCGCCGAGATCCAGTCGCTCAAACAGCAGGCGCAGATTGCTGCGCGCAAGCTGAAGCAGGCTCAGCAGACGACCATCGCCATGGTGAGTGATGTCGTTGTGAGGAAGACGAGATTCCTTCATCGCTAACCATTGTTGTGAACGACAGAAACGCGACCAGAAGAACCAGTCGGAGCGTGCGTCGGCGGGCCTCGCGAACCGCGTCAAGGCGTCCGAGACGCAGAACGTGAGTCTGCGTAGCCAGAACGACGCGCTCAAGCGTATCAACGACGAGCTGAGCGCGCTGCTCAAGACGGAGCGCGAGGCTCGGCAGCGAGAAACGGACCAGCGCGAGACTGCGCAGCGCACGTTGCGGCAGTTGAATGCGAAGACGCGCGTGTCCTCTTCGCAGCAGGAGTCTCTCCAGCGGCAACTGCGCGACCGCGAGGACGAGGTGAAGAAGCTGCGCCAGCTGCTGACCGAGGCGCGCCAGCGCACGACGTCTGCGCTGATCCCTCGGTTGCAGCAGTCAGGATCGGTGTCGTCTTCACCACCTATGAAGAAGTCACGCAGCAGCACTGAACCCGAGAACAACCAGGCGGAGGAGAACTCGGCCATGCCCGCGGCGCAGTCGACTAGCTCGAGCTCTGCTCGCTCCAAGCTGCTGCGCAAGCCTCTGGGGTCTCGGGTGGGGGATCTGGGGAGTGCCGGGCGGAGCAGCAGCAGCAGCAGCCTGAACGGAGCGGAGAGTCCTTCAAGGAGCAGCATCAGCAGCGTCAGCAGTGCTGTTGGGTCCGCTAGCGCCGCGACTCGCGTGAGGTCGCTGCGGACGTCGGACCACGGCCTGCCGCGGTGGAAGTGATGGCAACTATGTAACTCTCCCGCGGTCTGTCGATCGGCAGTGTGACCCAATCGCGCGTGTTCGTAGTGCACTGACAGAGGCGCAGCGAGCGGCGGGGACCGCGGGAAGAACCGAACGCGGCGAGCGTGGATAAAAGGACAGAGCTAACACGCAACGCGTAGACGATGAGCACATGCGAACGAAATGGCGACAGCGGACCAAGCTGCACGCAGCCTTTTACAACCAGGGAACACCCACGCTCACTTGCCCGGCGACTTCCGTGTCTGCGGCGGCGAGTCCAGCGGCTGGTACTGAGCCGACACGCGCTGAGACGTCGGCGTCGACGAGAACGACACATGTGGTCTGAGCGCAGCCAAAGTCGCCGAGCTCGTCGCCGACACCGCGGCAGGGGCCGACTTGGGAGCTGCGGGCACTCCTTTCATGGAAGAGGGCACCACGCTCGGCTTGGGGATCGCGGTGCCCGTGGAAATCGCGCTGTTTCTCGCGGCGGAGACCGGAGCGGCAGTCGACGAGGGTCTCAGGGCAGTCGGAGTGGATGATTTGGTCACCGACAGAGCGCTGGGCTTGGGGGTGGAGAGAGCACTGGGCTTGACAGCCGACGCGCTTGAACTGGTGCTAGAGGTCTTGCTGACTGACGAACTAACTGCGTCCGAGCTGTTTCTTGACGGCGCAGCGATGGTCATCGTACCGGTGGACTTGGTGTCGGGACTCCTGGCCAAGCTCAGGACAAGCGGGGGATTCGCAGGGCTCGTGCCGCCGCTGCTGCTGCTCTCGCTGTTGCTCGTGCTGTTGACGGCGTTCGCGAACTCGACGACGCTCGCGAGCACCTCCGTGAGGAGTCCGCGCTGCTGCGTCAGGCTGTCGAACGCATGCAGGAACTCGAACAAGAGCTCCTCCTTGAGCTCCGCGGCGGCCAGCGCTTCCTCGCGCGCGTATTGGGAGGGAAGCGCCTCCGCTGCGGTCCGAGCCGACACGACTCGGTCCAGCACCTCGAAGATGGCCGGCTTGACAATCGAAGCGAACACCTCCGCGTCCGGGCCGTCGACCCCACCCTCGTGGAAACTGCCCTCCGCGTCGCCCGCATCGGAGTACGAGTCCAGTCCGCTCGCCATGGACGAGCTCATCGTGGTGACCGAGTCCGCGAGCCCCGCGCCGACGATCCCCCAGTCTTTCGACAGGTTACTTCCCGCTCGGGCAGACTTGTCGTACGTAGGCGGCAGCCCGACGACAGACAGAGACGTGGTCTTGGAGGTGTCTGCATGTGAGTGGCCGGCCGAAGAAGTCAGACGAACCGTGTTGAAATCCCACCCGCTGTCCCCTGGCGACGGCCTGGAGCGTCCGTGACACTTGCTGCTCTCATCGTTGCTGTCGATCGAGAACCGCGAGTCGCTCGAGTCTTTTGAGCTGTGCATGCTACTGCTGCCGGCTGGGTTCATGCTATCCCGCCCTCGGCCAATGCTCGCGGTTCGCTCCGGAGACGGCGCACTAGCATTCCGGCCGTTGTGGAACCCCGCGGCGCAAGAGGCGTCGCGTTCGGTGTTGATGCCGACGTCGTCAAGTTGACTGCGCTCCAGCAACTCCGTCAGGTTCGAAATGTGCTTGGACGAGCGGATGAACGGGTGCTGCAGCAGCTCGAGCGCCGTCGGCCGGTCCTGCGGGTCCTTGCGCAGACACCGCTCCACGAAGTCGACGAACTTGGGCGAGAAGTTGCCATCCAGGGTCGGCGGGTCGTTCTTCGGGATCATGAACAGCACCTTCATCGGGTGGATACTGCGCCATAGGAAGAAGCAGCCGGTGTGAGTTCGACTCGAGCGAGGGTCACGTCCGCCAGCGGGAGAGGACGTACTTTGCGAGCGGCGGGGCACCCTTGGCCATCTCGATGGCGGTGATCCCGAGCGACCAAATGTCCGCCTTGAAGTCGTACTCCGATTGCTGGATCACCTCCGGGGCCATCCAGAAGGGCGTGCCCACCACCGTGTTGCGCTTGGTCATCGTGTCCGTCAGCTGACCCGTGACGCCAAAGTCGGCTAGCTTGACGTGTCCGTCGCCGCTCAGCAGCACATTGGCCGCCTTGACGTCGCGGTGGATCTTCTTCTCTGAGTGTAGGTACGCCAGGCCCTGCCGAGTGCAGACAGCATGACGGCGTCAGTCAAAGCCATCGCAAGCGAGCAACAAATAGACGGCCGCACCTTGAGCAGCTCGCGCAGGATGATGGCGATGAAGGCCTCGTCCAGTGGGCCGGCGCGCATGAGGTCGAGCACCGATCCGCCGGCCAGGAACTCCATGATGATCCAGAGCTTGGTGCCGTAGATGAAGGAGCCCATGTACTTGGTCAGCTGCTCGCAGGCGCACTGCGAGAGCACGTGGATCTCCTGCTGCACGTCCTCGATCTCGTCGCCGGCTGTCTCCAGGTCGATGATCTTGACCGCCAGCACCTCGTTCGAGCGAAGGTCCACGCACTTGTACACCTCGCCGAACGCGCCGCCGCCCACCTTCTCCAGCAGCTCGTAGTGGATCCCCAGGTCCACGTTGCCGCTCATCTCGGCCGTCGCTTGCGAGTCGCGCCTTGAGGCCTTCCGAGGGCCAGAATCGGCCGGGGAAACGCGCACCGTCGCGAGAGAAGCGTCGCTACACACTCAAACACACGTTCGGGCGTCGGCTGGCGCGCGGAAGGCCCTGGAGCGCGACGAGTCGGTCGACAAGCGTCGGCGTCGGCTTTCTCCCTGGGCTTGGGGCTTGGACGCACCGTCGGTCAGTTGTCAAGTGCGCCGGAAATTCTGCGATTTCGCGATTTCGCGATTTTCTCCTGAAGCGCCTTTTTGCCGCGACAATCGCTGCTTTTTTCGTCAAAATGTTCTGTTTCTCCGCCGTTTCGCAACGAGAATGACGGCTTCCGTGCCGGTGATTGGTGGAAACTCTCGCTCCAATCGCGATTTCTCCGCGCTGACTTCCCTCTCTCTCGCCGTTCATTGGCTGCAAAAAGATGAAAACTCAATCCACGATTCCAGCATGATAATCCGCCGTTTCAACGTGAAAATTCACTGTTCCACCCGCGCCAGGAGGCGCGAGTAATGCGCCTCGAGCGCCTGGTACTCGGCCTCGAGGAAGGCCTTGCGGCGCTCGCCGCTGCCCATGGCGTCCAGCTCCTCCGTGTGCGCCTTGTGCAGCCGCTTCTTGACCTCGAGTCGGAACGCCTTGCAGGCCGTGGCGTCGCTCCGGTCCACGAAGCGCAGCTTGAGCGCCTCGTAGCACGTCTGCACCTGTCGCTGCGTGATCTTGAGCGTCTGCCAGTCGGAATGCCGCATGGGAACGCGCGCCGAGCACACAAGAACAGGGCGTGAGACCGCCGTGGAACCCATCAACGCGCGCCTGAAAATTTCGTGCGCGACCGACAGTCGCCGCGGTGGCAGGACGCACCTCTTGGACCGCATGAATGTCGCTCAGCTGGAGCCTGGCCGTGCCCACGCCTGGCGCTGGAGACGCGTCGCTGTCGCTCGGCGCGCGCGAGAAGAAGCCGCGTTTGACGCAGTTCTTGACGTCGATCAGGTCTCGGAGCTGGACAAGCAGCCAGCCAGTCAGTCAGTCACGACGCTGGCGACCACACATCAGACCGTGGACGCACGCTCGAGAAGGCGGGCACAGGGTCTTCCACTGTGACCTCGTAGATCTGCGGGCTGGCGACGGCGTCGGCGAGGATGAGCTGTACGAGGCGCTCGCAGTGGCCTGCGCACCGAGGCGACCGTCAGCTCGGCGCTGTTGCGTTGCGGGACAGACGCTACCCATGGCGATACACTGTCACCCAGCAACTTGTCCGCATCGAGATGGACGCACCTTGGCGCTGAAAGGGCGGGAAGATGAGGGCCTGGCAGATCCGGCGTGTTTCATGCTGGCCCGGCTTGCAGTACGGCGCCTTGCGGCCGAGCGGGTTGAAGAACTTGAACACCGTGATAAAGCCCACCGGCGCGAACCCACCCGGCTTCGGCCGCTCGTAGATGATGTAGACTATCCAGCGAGGGTCGGACACGTCGATGGCGGACGCTCCTGCTCGTGAACAGCAGCCGTCAGTCGTTGAGGACCGCTCAGTCGGCAGCCACGACGTGCGCACCCTCGATGAACCACAGCGCCATCGTCTGCAGGTTCGCGTGCAGTTTCTGCGCCGGCTCGTTGTCCTCCAGCCGACACTCGTAGACCTCGAAGGCCCTCGCGGCTTCGCCCTCGCCCACTGTGTAGCTGTCCACTCGCGTGCCGGGCGGGACGAACTGCTCCTCCACCTCGCGCAGCTCCCGCAAGAACTGCTCCTTGTCTTGGGTGAAGCCAGCCGGCAGCGACGACGTCAGCCTGCCTACGACGTCGTCCGCCCTACAGCATCCACGCAGTGAGCCAAACGACTCCCGCAACCACACCAGCGGCAGCGCAACCTCACCCGGACTGCTTCTCGTCGTAGTGCACGTCCAACCACGCGCGGAAGTCCAAGCCGCTGAAGCAGACCGACACGCGCAGACCCTCGTAGCCCTCGATGGTCTCGTCCGTCCCGAACGCGTGGTACGTGAACTTTGGCGCGAAGACCTGCAGCGCGTCCGCTTCAACTTGTGCGCCAGAGGTCGCTGGACGCAGGCATTGCGCGCCACAATCAGCCACACTCAGCGCTGCACAGCACTCCCGGCGGCTGGGGTGTCGGTGCGTACCGATGCTGAGCTGCGTCGCCTCGTTGGACGACACGCTGGCCGCGAACCGCACGCGCTTGGGCGTCGGCGAGTCGCGATCGCCGCCCTCCACGTTGGTTGGCGCCATATCCATGGGCAGTTTGGCACCGTTGGGCTCCAAGATCAGACACTCTATTTTAGGATCCTCCACATTGTGTCAACAAGTTGACTGAAGTAGTGTGGTGAACATAGTATTCGGGTCACTCGGTGTGAGCCACCCAATCAGGTCGGTGACTGGGTGGAACCGACGCGCCTGGTTGACGAAGGCAGCAGTTCGGAATTTGCATCGTCGGAGGGAAGGCGACGATCCCTTTCTTTCGCGTCCACGACAGCCTCATGTATACTCTCTGTGTGTGTGTGTGTGTTCTCCTTCCTGTCGGGCCCTCAAAGCCCCGTGGTTCATATATTGGAGCTTGCCACCTGTGCCTTGGGCGAGTTTCAGTCGTAGCCACGAATAGCGAACCAGGCGAATCTAAACCAAGCACGGACTTATTAGTGTCGGTGTTTTGACCTGTCTCAGCGCCACATTCCCAACAACCAACATCCATGCATGCGTGTCCAATGCCATGCGTCGTTCGCAGCTCGCGCTCTCTGTGCGGGACTGACCAGGCAACCGAACAGCCCGCAGTTGAATCAACCCTTGGGGGTGCACATCGAGCAGCGAGAGCGCTTGCGTTGCTTCAAAGTTCGCGGCAGCGCAAGCTGCGCAGCCTCACACACCTGCCCTTGCTCCTCATTACGGCTCTTTAGCAATGAATGACGGACGCCCTCCCTGCCCGTTGCGTCCGTCGTCAACGCATTGGAGTTTCCACTGGAAACGGCGTGAGATTCCCCACGGAAAGTCTCTGAAGAATCCCACGCCAAAACCTTCATCAATAAATACACCTCCCCAAACACATGGGATCCGAGTGGCAGAAAGGCCAGTCAGTGGCACCACCGCCGCCGACTCGTGCGTCGGACCATTCCCACATACTCCACGCCAGTGTAAAAACCATCGACCGCGGATCATGGGCATGCTCTGCGTGAACGAGTTCACGTCGGCCGAGGCGGCGGCCGCGCCGCGCTGCGTGGCCTCGTGGGTGCACACGCAGCAGCAGGTGGTCTACGGCGCGTACGCACTGGCGGCGCTGCTTCTGTTCTCGCTGGCGTGGTCGGCGGCCTCGGGGCGAGAGAAGCGGCGCCTCCGCAAGGGCGAGCTCGGCTTCTCGCTGCGGCTGCGGCGCTGGGCGCGCACGTCCCGCGCCGCCGCGCTCATCGTGCGTCTCTCGTGTAGATCCTTTTCCTGCTCCTCCTCGTTGTGACCGGCCGCTAACCGCTCCGTGACGCGCAGAACCGGCCGCTGCAGCTGCTCGTGTCCTTCGTCATCTACGGCATCACGCTCTCGCGCTGCCAGTCGTACGACGTGTCCGACTGGCACTACTACACGGTGCTGGTCTTCTACCTGCTGGCGCTCGTGGACGACGCCGTGCGCTTCCTGGCCGCGCGCTACAAGGTGCTCTACTGCCTGTCGCCGCTCACGCTCATCGAGATCCTGTGCCTCGCGTCCACGATCGAGGTCGGCTTCGGCCCCACGCGGCTCATCAACGGCGTGCACACGCGCTCGTGGCTCGACTTCTCCATCATGCGGCCCGTCTTTATCCTGCGCAGCTACCTCGAGATCGACAAGCACCTGCCGCGCGCCTCCAAGGGCTGGATGATGGTGCGCCTCGGCATCAAGATCCTGCTCATGATCATGGTCGGCGCGTCCGTCATGTTCTTCCTCGAGACGCTCGGCGAGATGCCCTTCTTCGCCGGCAACGGCTTCGCGCACCTGTATTCGTGCGACGACGGCAGCGTGACGCGCGACGCGTCTTCCGAGTGCTCCAGCGAGACCTGGTCCATCATGTTCTCCTTCTACTTCACTGTCGTGGTGCGCGTTGTCTGCTTCCTCCTCGTGTTTGATACCGCGTCGCCCTGAGGTCATGATTCTCTGTTGCCTTGTTTGTAGACGCTAGGGACGGTCGGATATGGCGACAACGCCCCCAAGACAGTGCTGAGCCGGCTGCTCGCCATCATGTTCATCGTGATGGGCGTCATCCTGTTCTCGATGGAGATCGAGAACCTCATCAACCTGTACAATCAGCGGCAGATCGGCAACCCGCCGTACAAGCCCAAACCGGACTCCAAGCACGTTGTCGTAATGGGCAACCCGTCGTTCGCGCAGCTCTCGGCCATCCTGCGCGAGCTCTTTCACGAAGACCACCTGAACGGAGAGGATGCTGAGATGTTGCACGCGGTCGTACTGGGGGAGCGCAAGGCCAAGTTCGCCAAAGATCTGGTCGCTAGACTCAAGGCGGATCCGCTCTTTGCCGTTCGGGTCACATACGTTGCTGGGGATGCGACGCGGGCGGAGGACCTCGAGCGAGCGCTCGCTCGGTCGGCAGAGGCTGTGTTCGCGTTCCCCGACAAGCTCTCCGGCGACCCAGGCGAAGAAGACGCAATGAACATCATGCGCGTGCTCGCTGCGAAGCGCTACTGCGGGTGAGATCCTGATGCTTGTACTTACAAGACCAAGCTCGGACTGACAGCTGCGTCTCTGTGCAGACCGTCAATGCGGTTCCTCGTGCTTGTGCTGCGCGCAGAGAACGCGCGCCACATGATGGCCGCGGGCGTCGACCGCGATGACATTATTTGCGAAAATGTCATCAAGATGGGCTCGCTCGCACAAAGTGCGCAGTGCAACGGTGTCTCGACGATGCTTGCGAACTTGTCGGCAAGCTTCTCGGGCGATCATGAGGCTGTTGTGGACAAGTCTGAGCATTCCGATGCGTCGGACAACGGCGTAGCTGGAGTTCACCGCATGGGCTCCAACAAACGCTTCGCTGTCGGTGGCTCAAGTCAAGTGGATGACTCGATCTCTCGCGACTGGCTGCAGGAGTACTACAAAGGCGCGGGCAAGGAGATGTACCTCATCCAGCTGGCCAAGGTACACTTGACATTGCTTGCAACTGCTTCATCAGGGGTTCGACTCACTCACTCACCTGCTCATTTCACACAGAAATATGCCGGCTTGACCTTCGCACAGGCTAGCGAACTCGTTTTCCGCGAGACGTTTGGCAGTGTTGTGCTGATCGCTGTGGAGATTACCATATCGGGTAATGATGTCCCGGATTCGCAAGAAGTCTCGTTCTCCCGCGTGCTGCTCAACCCTGGGAAGAGCCTCGTCATGACGGAGTGGATCCAGTGCTACGTGATTGCCGACGACCTCGACCAAGTCTACGACTACCAGGTTTGCGCCGGCACTGCAAGCACAATGGGTTCCAGCCGAGCCTCCGCCGTGCCCATTATGAACCCGATGGTGGACACGTTCGTGGAGGCGCGGACTCCTGTGCGGAAGGAAGAAGGGGGACACGATGAAATGCGAACAATCACTGCCTACGCAGCGCTATCGACACCGACCCGACCCGGAAGTCCGCACGACCGATCGCCGGAAATGACCAAGCGCAGAACTCTGGTACGCCATTGTACATTTCCGATCGAGTTCGCTGGCATCCGAGACTGAACTACAGACTAATGGTTGACCTCACCGGCTTGTATCAGCACTCTACTGCTGGGATCCATGCCTTGATGCTGGTACGACTCTGCTGCTCCGTTTGCTGCTTGGCTCTCAAGGCAAAGATGTTCTCTGACACCGTGTACGAGCAGGATTCGTCGCTGGAGCACGTCGCGCTTGGTGCTCGCGCGTTGAACCGAACCATTTTCAAGGGCAATCCGTACGAACACCCGATGGCGAGCACCGAGTATCGCGGTCTGCGTCCCACAAGCATGTCGGTGACCTCGGACGCGACACACTCGCTCGATCCGCCGCCGCTTAGTGTTCTCCTGAACCCGGACCATGTCGTCGTGTGCAGCTTTCTCGGCGAGGAATCGCTCACAAGCTTGCAGTGGCTTCTTCTTCCTCTACGCGCAGCCCACGCACCGAAACACCCTCCCATTACCATCCTTCACGCTGGGGAGCCGTTGCAGTCGTTCATCCACGCAGTTTCGCCCTTCCAGGACGTGGTGCGTTTGTGTAACCTTGACGCTGGGGCTTGTTGGTGAGGCTAATCTGCCTGGTATTTGCCCATCGAACAGTACTACGTTCGTGGGAGCCCCCTCGTCTATATGGACTTGCAGCGAGCCGGAGCAAAGGCGGCAGCAGCCGTCATTGTGCTTGGGAAACGCAGTAGTAGTGCTGGCGCCTCGACCGAGTCGGATGCTGACGTCGACTCCAGTATCGTTGACGCCGAGGCGATCTTCACGACCATGCTCGTGGAACTCAAGATGGACTTCGCCAAGATGTTCACCATCACCGAGCTCTCGGACGAGAAGAACTCCAAGTTCCTTGGGATGTCGTTTCAGCTGACGCCTTGGACTCCGCGTGGCGTCGGAAGCCGTGGAGAAAAGGGATCTTCATCTTCCTCTAGCGGCGATTTTGAGGTGTTGAAGCTCTGGGACAATATGCTCCAGAACGACGTGCCGCAGCAGGTCTCGCAACAGGAGATCTTTGGCCTCCCGCTGTACATGTCCGGGCGGCTTCTGCACCCAGAGCTGTGCGAGAACATGGTCGTCCAGGTGCGTCCACGGCGCTGCTGCTCGGTGCACTCGCTTGAACGACGGACTAACGAGTTGCCGTGGCGAATGCCTCAGACGTTCTTCAACCCGTCGATCCATCGGATCGTTCGTCAGCTGGTTGGTGGGCCCAACTGCACGGGCGTCATCCACAGCTTCTGCCTGCCCAAGGTGTTTCAGGTTCGTGATCTCACCGGAGGCTGCAGCGTTGCCTGGGTGCAAGTCTTGCTCATACTAAACCGTCCGATGGCGTTTCTCCTCAGTCTCGAAGCTGCACCTACAGCGACGTGTTCCACTCGTTCGTCACGTCCTCGTTCTCCGGCGTCTGCCTCGGACTCTACCGCGACTCGTGGCAGCCAATGCCGAACGGCGCGGCGGTGGAGCTGCCGATCGTGATCACCACCCCCGACGCTGACCTGGAGATCCTCGACAGTGACCGCGTCTTGGTGCTGATCGGCACGCACACACTCGAGCGCGCGTCGTCGTGCATCCAGCGATTCTACCGCCGCTATCGCCGCAGAGGGGGCCAACGAGAACCCTCGTTCGGCTTCCACCGCTCTACCATTTCCAAGTACCTCGGCATGGAGGAGGAGCAAGACTCTCCGGCGGAAGGCATCCGCCACTCGTCGCGCGGCTTGAGCAAGCGCCAGTCGCAGCAGAGCGGGTCAACTTTCTTCGTCTGAGCAACGGATCGACTGTGTAAGCTGCATACATGTTCTACCCGTGCGTGCGTGCATGGGTCTCTCTAGCGATTCTGCCTAGTTGCGCCGCTTCTTCTTTCGCTGGCGGCCGGGCGTCTCCCCGCGCTTGACGGTCTCGCGGCGCTTCTTGCCCGCGTCGCCAGTGCGCTTGCTCCCGGGGGCGGGCCGCTTGCTGTCCGGCGCCTCGGGTCCCTTGTCCGCCGACGGATCAACCACCGTGAGCTTGCGCTTGGCGCCAAGCAGCACCGTGTCCTTCTTCTTGTGCTTCTTCTTGCCACCGTACTTGTCGTCGAGCGAGGGTGTCAGCAGCACGTACAGCTTCTGCAGCAGCGGCATGGTCACCGGCACAAGGATCTCGTCGCTAGCTGGATTCTGGACTTCGCTCTTCTCGCCGTCGAGCTGCTTCTCGTCCTCCGTGCCCTGCTGCTCGGCGCTCTCGCCCTCCTCGACGCTCGCGGGCAAGAACACGAACGTCTGCGAGTCCCAGATGGGGAACGAACCCTTGGAGAGCACCTTCTTGTTCGAGTAGCCCGGGTAGAGGCACCGGTCGAAGATGACGGACGCCGAGTGCCGCAGCCCGCTGGCCTCGGCGATGGCCTCAATGCCCCACTGGCCGAAAGGCGGCTTGGTCTTGTGCGTCACGTGCACTTCTCCACCGGGCGTCAGCATGCGCGCCACGTGCGCGAAGAAGTCGGCCAGCAGCTTCTTGTTCACCTCCATCTCCTGGTTCTGCCCGTCCTCGCCGCGCGGCGCACGAACGCACGGGAAGTTCCAGATGACGCGGTCGAACTGGCCGAGTGCGTGCATCTGCTGCGCGTCCGTCGCGTCCACGCCGTGCAGCACGGTCACCTTGTCCATGGCGGCCAGCTCGTCCAGGATGCGCGCGCCGTCCGGGTACGTCTCGACGACGGTCTCGCGGCTCTCGTGCGACGTCGCCACGACCTCGACGCGCGGCGCCAGCGCCTTGCCCAGCGCCAGCGAGTACGAGAAGTTGCCATCGCCCACGGTCAGCACGCGCGCCAGCTTGCCGGCGTCGTAGAGCCCGACGCGGCCCGCGGGCGGCGACGCGCTCGCCATGCGCGGGCACAGCTCGGGCCGCACGTTCGGCAGCAGCCCCGGCCTCGAGTACAGAGCGATCTTGTAGCAGCAGGCCACGCAGCGCGTCTCGGCGCAGCGCAGCGTCTCGCGGTGCACCAGCAGCTTGTGCAGGCTGCGCCAGCGCAGCTCCGCACCGCCGCCACTAGCCGCCGCCGCCGTCGTCGTCCCCGCCATCTTCGCGGCGGAATGAGGAGCTGCTCGCGCGCCAGCCAAAGCGCTTTGTCTGACTGGTGGGTCGCGGCCGATGGGGTTCCCGTTTTAGTGACATATGTACCCACTCGAAGTCACTCATTCGTTGTCTTGATAGAGTGACGGCTTCAACCGACTCTCGCGTGGCGCACACCACAGATACGCCGCGCCATCGTGGCCTTCCTGCAACTAGTTTGCGTCTATATTCGTCAATACTTTCATCAATATGGTTGCTCTCTGTAAATAATCGCTTAAATAACCTCATTTCTATCAAGGTTTTTTGCCACCGCAGGATCAACCTTCGCACGCATTCCGGCTTTCCTCTCACAAGAGACTCATTGACTGATTTTTCTCTCCAAGAAGCCGAGGAAGCTGCTTCCTCCCTCCCCCTCCGTCGTCTCCGCCGCCGGTGCCCAGAATCCGACCGCCGGGCGACGCCAAGCGCCATCAAGCGCGCCCGACCGACCGACCGAGTGACCGAGTGACCGAGTGAAGGAGCGGGCCTGCGCCGCCTCCGTCCGCCGCCATGAGCATGGAGCAGCTGATCCCCATCATCAACAAGCTGCAGGACGTGTTCAGCGCCATCGGGCAGTCGCCCATCAACCTGCCACAGATCGTGGTGATCGGCAGCCAGAGCAGCGGCAAGTCGTCCGTGCTGGAGAACGTGGTCGGCAAGGACTTCCTGCCGCGCGGCACAGGCATCGTCACGCGGCGGCCGCTCGTGCTGCAGCTGTACAACATCCCGGCCACCGTCTCGGACGGCGGGGACGAGCCGGACGAGTGGGGCGAGTTCCTGCACCTGCCGGGGCAGAAGTTCTTCGACTTTGGCGAGATCCGCAAGGAGATCGAGCGCGAGACGGACCGCATCACGGGCAAGAACAAGGGCATCTCGAACAAGTCGATCAACCTCAAGGTCTACTCGCCCTTCGTGCTCAACCTGACGCTCGTGGACCTGCCGGGCGTCACCAAGGTGCCCGTGGGCGACCAGCCCGTCAACATCGAGGAGCAGATCCGGGACATGTGCATGGAGTTCATCGGCAACCCCAACTCGATCGTGCTCGCCGTCACCTCGGCCAACACGGACCTGGCCAACAGCGATGCACTCAAGATGGCGCGCGAGGTTGACCCCGAGGGACAGCGCACGATCGGCGTGCTCACCAAGCTCGACCTCATGGACGACGGCACGGACGCCATGGACATGCTGCAGGGCCGCGTCATCCCGCTCAAGCGCGGCTTCGTCGGCGTCGTCAACCGCAGCCAGGCCGACATCAACGCCAACCTGTCGATCCGCGAGTCGCTCGCCAAGGAGCAGAACTTCTTCAAGAACCACGCGGCCTACCGCGGCATGGCCTCGCGCATGGGCACGGCGTACCTGTCCAAGACGCTCAACACGATCCTCATGCACCACATCCGCGACTGCCTGCCCGAGATCAAGTCCAAGATCAGCAGCATGGTCGGCGACCTGGACCACGAGCTCGGCGAGATGGGCAGCCCCACGGAGGCCATGTCCAAGACGGAGATGGGCGGCTGCCTGCTCAACCTGCTCTCGCACTTCTCGGCCAACTACATCAACTCGCTCGACGGCCGCAACAACGGCGAGGAGATGAACGAGCTCTACGGCGGCGCGCGCATCAACTTCATCTTCAACGACATCTTCTCCAAGTCGCTGCAAGAAGTCAACCCCTTCGACGGGCTCAGCGACGAGGACATCCGCACCACCATCCGGAACGCCAACGGCCCGCGCCAGGCGCTCTTCGTGCCCGAGGTCTCGTTCGAGCTGCTTGCCAAGCGCCAGATCAAGCGCCTGGAGCAGCCGGGCCTGCAGTGCATCGACCTCGTGTTCGACGAGCTGCAGCGCGTCACGTCGCAGTGCGAGACCATCGAGCTCTCGCGCTTCCCGGAGCTGCGCGACCGCGTCATCGAGGTCGTCAACACCATGCTGCGCGCGTCGCTCCTGCCGACACAGGCGATGATCCAGAACCTCATCCAGATCGAGCTGTCGTACGTCAACACGAACCACCCCGACTTTATCGGCGGCAGCCGCGCAGTGGCGCAGCTGATGGAGAAGATGCAGCGCGAGTCGATGGCGGCGGCTGGGCCGCCCGTCAACGCGATGATGGAGAAGGACCCTCGCCGAGCAGGCGGGAATGCTGCTGCGAAGCCCACGCCTCCGCAGCAGGTGGAGGAGAAGCACGAGAGCAACGGGCTCATGTCGTTCTTTGGCGGCAGGAAGAAGAGCAACGCCGAGCCGAGCGCCAAGCCCGCGGTGGTGAAGCTTCCCCAGGTCCCGGTCAGCATGCGCCAGGCGGAGGAGCCGACGGATCGGGAGCGGATCGAGACGGAGATCATCAAGAGTCTGCTCGCGTCGTACTTCGACATCGTCCGGAAGAACTTCCTGGACCTGGTGCCCAAGGCCATCATGTGCTTCATGGTGTCCAACTCGAAGGAGAACATTCAGAACGAGCTCGTGTCGTCGCTGTACAAGGAAGACAAGCTGAACGAGCTGCTGGCCGAGACGAGCGACATTGCGGCGCGGCGATCCAACTGCTACGAGATGCGGACGCTGCTCCAGCGCGCGCTCGAGATCGTGAACGAAGTGCGCGACTTCAACACGTTCAAGTAGAGGAGCGCGCGGTGCGTGGTGCGCGACGGCCAAGACGCCGCCGCAGTGTTTTTGATAGTTGAGGCTCCGTTCTGGCGAGAAGAGCACGGGGATTGCGCAGATGACGGCAACGGCGTGGCGACTCGCTTGCGCGGGGTGGGGAGGACACATATCCAGTCTCGGTGCGCAAACCTCTCGATTCGACTGGCGTCAGGTTCGACTGACTAACGCGTCGGTGCCGTCCGCTGGACAGACGGACAAGAAGCCATCCAGTCCACCAAGCACTCGATCGATCTTCACGGAAATGTCATGTTGCTGAGCTCCCCCTCGCCGTTGTGTTGGCTACTGCTTGTGCTTGCGCGGCTAGCAGCGCTTGCCTACTAACGAGTCGTCTTTGCTGCAGCTTGTGGTGGGTAGAAGAGGCCATCGAGGCCAGTGGAGGCAGCTAGAAGAGGCCATCGAGACCAGTGGAGACGGCAAACGACTGCGGAGGTGCTGTCGACATGGCGCGGCTCGGGGCTGAAGCCAGCGGGGCGACTGCGAACGGCGCGCCGGATACTGACGCGGTGGTGCTTGGATGGGCTGCCGGCGCGTGCAGCTCGGTAGTCAGGACGTCGCGTATCCCCAGCGTTTGCTGCGCTCGCTGCGAGTGAATGCGCGACTTGACCACGCAGCAGCCACCGCTGCAGGCGTCGACCGCGGACTGGTCGTGGGTGAGATGCTGGAAGAGCGCGACGATCTGGCAGCGCAGTGCGTGCCCCGCGCCAGATCGCTGCAGCTCGTGGTGCAGTTGCCCGAGCGCCTGCGCCGCCAGCCGCCGAGACACGAACGGAGCGAGGAGCATGTGTTTGGAGAGCGTGAGGAAGAGCGTGGATCGGGCGGCGTCGGCCGTGGCAGGCGCGGCGGACAGCAGGCGGGAGAGCACTCCGTCGCGACAGAGGAACACGAGCGCGCTCTGCTGTACGAGGTGCGCGACCAGCTGCAGCTCGCGCCGGCTGTGCTGCGCGTCCAGCACGGCGACGATCGAGTCGAGGACGTGGCGCCGGCGCGCGTCTTGAGCGGACGGAGGCTCCTGCTGCTGCGGCTGGCTGAGTAGCGTCGTCTGCCAGACGGCGGCGAGCGTCGCGGCGTGCCACTCGCATGGGAGTGACTGAAACCAGCGCAGGGTGACCGCCAGGCAGTGCGCCAGCATGGCGGCGTCCACATCGCCCCCACTCAGTGCCGAGGAGGTCGCGCGGCGGAAGAGCGCGTCAGCGAGCGCGCGGCGTGACTCTGGCAGGATGCGGTCGACGGGCAGCGCTGCCAGGCGAGCGACGAGCGCGCTCCACGCTTCCCCCACCTCGGACGCAGCCTGTTGGCGCGGGAGCAGCCAGATCTGCGCACGCAGTGCTTCGCATGCAATGAACGCGTTGCCGTGCGTCACGAGGTCGGCGACGCTGTCCGCCACGCATTGAAGCGGCGAAGCTGCCGTCGTCCCCGCCTTCTGCTGCTGCTTCATGATGGCGTGGTCGAGGCTCTCCGCTGCGAACTGCGTCGCGCGGCACAGGCGATGGAGCAGCGGCGCGTTGCTGGCGGTCGCCGGGTCGCGCAGCATCTTGATGAGCGTCGTGGCCACCGCGTCGAAGACGCCGCCGTGGCCATCCGAAGGCAGCGAGGCGTCGGTCACCACCTCTTCGATCGCAGCCATGACCACCGCGCGAACAGCAGGCGAGAGCTGCGCCGTCGCCGTCGTGCCACTGCCCACAACGTCGAGGACCCAGTCCCGCAGGCGGTCGGCGAGCTCCCGCGCCACTGTCACGCCCTTGAGCGGCTGCTTCTTGGGTGACGGCGGCGGCAGCGAGTGCTTCGGCGACGCCGACTCGAAGGACAAGTCGAGCAGCTCGGACGCGCTTGGGCTCGCGGCCGTCGCGAAGCTGTCCGCCCTCCCGCCGCTGGCCGCGCTCGTCTCCACTTGCAGCCGACTGACCTGTCCGCACAGACGCAGCAGGTAAATGGTTGCAAGCGGGTCGACCACGGCTCGCAGAGACGCCGCGCGGAACTTGAAGGCGAAGGCCTCGAGCGCTCGCAGCACCGCCTTGGGGCCCTGCTGGCCCGGCAAGTCGGACGCGAATATGCCCAGCAGTGTGGCGGCCGCGTGTCTGGACGCCGCGCAGTTGGGGAGGAAGGCGACCTGCACGAGCCCGTCGACCAGCGCGCCGGTCTTGTTGCCAGTCGTGTCGGCCACCACGGCGGCCGTCGGGACGTGGAAGCGGACGGCGTGGGCCGCGGCACCGAGCGACGCGAGCTGGGCCGGGAAGTCCTTCTTGCCCGTTGCAGCGGCCATCTGCTTCTTGTCGGCAGCCGACAGCGCCTTGGCGCCACTCGCCAGCGGCAGCAGCAAGACGAACGCGGGCGACTGGAGCAGCGCTGCGCGCGTCTTGGCGAGCAGCACGTCGTGCTTGTTGCCGAACGCGCGGCAGAGCAGCGCGAACAAGCGCAGCGCGACGCACTGGCGCGGGAGGCTGGCGTGCGACAGCTCGGCCGCTTCCAGCGCCTTGAGCAGGCTCGCCATGACGGAGACGCTCAGCTCGAAGCTCTGCGTGCGCTGCAGCGAGGCGTCGGCCGCGTGGCGCGCGACGCGCCGCTCGAACTGCTCGGCCAGGCGCGAGAGCAGACAGAGCACGAGCCGCGCGGCGCGCAGGTCGTCCTTCTTGTCCTTGAGCTGCGCGAGCAGCGAGCTCAGGTCCTTGACGACCGAGTGCGGCACGGCCAGCGGCGGCGCCGGCGACACGTACACGACCGCGAGCTCGCGCAGCAGCTCCATGGTCTTCTTGGCGACGGCGTCGCTGCCGGTGAGTCCGCTGCCGCGGCCGGCGGCCACGAGCCTGGCCAGGTCATTGAGCAGCTGCTGCTCGGACCGGCACTTGGTCAGCAGGTATCCGTTCATGGCGGCAGGGGACCAAGGGGGGGAGTTGACGAGTCGCTGGGCGGCGGCCGCGATCTTCCGCGCTCCTTGGTGGAGAGACGCCCCTTGGCAGCGTCAGTCTCACGTCCACACACAGAGAAGCGGAGGGGTCTTTGGGGGGAGCGCTCGCTGTTGATTGCCATGCGTTAGAGCTCGCTACGCCTCACTTGGGCTGCTCGTGCAGCTTGATGTCCATGCGGTCCTCGAAGCGCTGCGGTGGCTTGCGGCGCACCGAGTCGTCCGTCCCGGCGGCCGTCCAAGTGGCACCCACAGCCAGCGCGGCCACGGTCGCGCCCTGCGCCAGCACGCGCGCCTGCATGAAGACGTTGCCGAGCCGCGACTGGCCGTGGTAGAAGGTGACGAGCCCGCCGGCCAGGATGAGCGCCGTGGCCGCGCAGCCCAGCGGCACCAGCGGGTCCTCCTTGGCGCGCATCCAGAACGTCTTGCGGTTGCCGTGTAGCGCCTGGTGCATCCAGTCCGCGTCCGCCGGCATGGTGGCCGTCTACGGCGCCTGTGTGGGGCGCGGGGAGCGCGGCGGAAGGCGGCGGAAGGAGGCGGAAGACGCCTGGGCTTCGGTCGAGTTCGTGATGTGGGGCATGCCGAGCAGCTCCGAGGCGAGCAAGGCGGCGCGGGTTCTCTTGGTTTCAGTATGGAGTGTTGGTTTAACATAACGGGCAGTGAGGATTGGCTGAAAGGGAGCATCTCAGCTTCAAGGAGGGGCGTTTTCCGCGAATCATAACAGCTGTCGCGCGTCAAGACGGACTGGGATTGGTGGAAAAGAATGATGGATGCGGTCAGGCGCTGCCCGTCACAATCGCGCTTCACGGTCGAGTTGACGCCCACTCAGAGCATGAACAGCATTTGCAGGAACTACCGGTCCTCCTCCTCCAGCGACGAAGACGCCGCCGCCGCTAGCGATGCAGGCGACGGCCGCTCCCCCTCACCACCCTACGCGTCCCCCCAGCCGCCTCCACCCGCGCTGGCGGGGCCGTCGCTGCCTCCTGTGCGGCGTCCGCGGCCTCCAACGACCCTGAACGACGCACAGATGTTCGAGTTCACGGCCTACCAGCGCAAGCGCCAGCGCCGGCTGCGCGCTACTGACGGCGGTGCTGGGCCACCGCCAGCCCGTCCGGACGCCCAAGGCGACGCCTCGTCCTTGTTTAGCGGCGCGGAGGAGGTCGCGGACGCCGCCGACACCCTGGGACGCGCGGCCGGGCGCCTCACGCCTGCCTTCCAGCTGCGCGGACACGGCAAGGCGGTCAACTGCCTGCGGTGGAGCCCGCGCTCCCCGCCGCTCGCGCTCTCGGCGTCCATGGACGGCACCGTGCGCGTGTGGGACGCCTCGCGCCGCCGCTGCCGCCGCGTGCTGCGCCTGCACGGCGCGTCGCTGGGCGTCAAGAGCGCGCGCTGGTCGCTGGACGGCCGCCACGCGCTCTCCGGTGGCTACGACGGCCGCGCAGTGTACGCCGATGTCGAGGCGGGCTGCGTCCTGCGCGCGTTCGCCTTCCCCACGGCTGGAAATCGGTCCGGGATGGCCGTGGGACGCCAGGGGGAGGCCGTCACGAGCGTCGGCGTGCACCCACGGGAGCGGGACTGGGTCGTGGTCGGCACGAGTCGCGGAGGCATCCACAGCTTCGACCTGCGCGAGCCGCACGACCGGCCGGCGCTGTCGTTCTCGCGCGCCTTCGCCCAGGTGCACGACCTGCTGTTCCTCCCGGCGACCGCCGGAGACGCGGGCGGCGATGCCGGCGGGGACGTGAGGCTCGTGTCGAGCGCCGACGTGACGCGCCGAGACGCGAGCAACCAGACGCTGCTTGTGTGGGACTTCCGCTCCGCCACGCTGCTCTTCGACCGGCTGGACGCCGACATGCACGCCTTCCAGTGCCTGCGCCGCCACCCGCTGCGCGCGCAGTTCGTGGCGCAGAGCGCGGCCGACTGCGCCGCGCTCTTCTCGTCCGTCGCGCCATACAAGCGCGTGCGGCGCAAGCGGCTGGCAGCGGCAAGCAGCAGCAGGTTCGCGGGCTTCTCGGGCGCGCACCAGGTCGCAGGCTACGCCATCCAGTGCAGCTTCAGCGCCGACGGCTCGCTGTTCGCCACCGGCGATGCCTCCGGCCGCCTCGTGCTGTACAGCGACGCCAGCGGCCGTGTGGTCCAGAGCGTGAGGCTGAGCGACGAGCGGACGGCCGTCATGTGCGCCGAGTTCAGCCCCCGACCGCTGGCTGCAGGCGTCGCGCTCGCGGCTGGGGTCTATGACGGCAGCATCCATGTCCTGTCGGTTTAGCAAGTCGAGAAGCGATGGAGGCAAGAGGACGACAAGCTGGCGATCGGTGGGTGTCTGGGCTGAGGTCTAATGGTGGCGATCCACCGCTGGCATTTCAACTCGGAGCGAGTCATGCGCCTTCTATCACCTTGCTGCCTGCCGCCGGCTCCATCTCCTCCTCCTCTGCTCCAGCGTCCTCGTCCAAGTCCGAGCCGGCGCCAACGGCCTCTGTCTCGGCGTCGTCTGCCTGGTTGACTGCTCCCCCTGCGTTCTCCATCCTGCGCTCGAGGTCCTCGAGCTTCCGCTCGACCTTGGCGCGTCGGCGGTGGTCCGAGCGCGGCAGCAGCTTCCTGGCGGCCTCTAGGTGCTTCTTGGCCTCGCTCCAGGCCTCGTTCGGCACCAGCACGCTCTCGGCATAGATGACGTGCGTCTCCCAGTTCTTGGGCTGCAGCTTGAACGACCGCTGGAAGGCCGAGACGGCGCCCTCGTAGTCGCGCAGCGCCGCGAACGCGCGGCCGTACGTGCACAGCAGGATGCTGCGGCTGCGCTTCTCGTACTTGGGCACGGCGTGCAGCGCACTCTCGACCACTGTCTTGGCGCGCTCCGCGTCCAGCGGCAGCTCCAGCAGCGCGCGCAGGTTCCACACGGCGGCGCTCGACCCGTCGATCTCGAGCGCGCGCTCGAAGGCCGCGCGCGCCGCCGCAAAGTTGCGCTGGCGCTGCTCGATCTTGCCCAGCTCGACCAGCAGCGGCGCGTCGCTCGGGATGTGCTGGCTGGCCATGGTGAGCACGGCGCGCGCGGCCTCGGCGTGGCCCAGCCGAGCCTCGACCCTTGCGAGCGCGCGCCACGAGTCGACGTGGGTCGGCTGCTGCTTGGTGGCCTCCTCGTAGAGCTCGCGCGCGTTCTCGAGCTCGCCGTACTGCTCCTCGAAGGCGCCCCAGGACTGCAGCGCGCTGCCCGTGTAGTGCACGTGGCCCATGACGCGCTCGAAGACGGCGCGCGCTTGGTCCATCTTGTCGCGCTTGGCGTAGAGGATGGCGAGCGACATGGCGCTCGGCACGTGGTCCGGGAACTGGTTGAGCGCCTCGACGTAGAGCGCGAGCGCCACGTCGTCGTTGCCAAGCTCCTGCTCCATCTGCGCGTACGAGTTGTAGGCCGAGGCCTCGACGTAGAGCCCGCCGTCAATGAGCCGGCGGTAGCCGCGGCGCGCCTCGTACAGGTCGCCGAGCTTGAAGTTGGCCATGGCGCCGAGCAGCACGAGCCACTTGTGCGTGGGGAAGTGGCGCATGCCGCGCGTGACGACGGCCACCGTGTTGCGGAAGAGCCCGGCGTCGAACTCGGCCTTGGCCCACGCGTGCCAGACTTGCGCCGACGCGTTCGGGTGCTCGGCCGCGGCCTGGAAGAGGCTGCGCGCCAGGGCCAGGTGCTGCTGCTTGGCCTCGAACACGGCGTGCGCCTGCAGCACGAGCACGTCGCCCGGGTGCTGCCGCACGAGCGCCTGGAAGCGCTTGCGTGCCGCGGCGGGGCGGCCCGCCTCGGCCTCGTAGAGCGCCATGCCGAGCCCGGCCTTGGCGTTGGCCGGGTCCGTGGCCAGGATGACCTGGAACAGACGCTTGGCCTCGCGCAGGTTCCTGGCCTCTAGCTCCATGGAGGCCCAGGACTGCCAGAGCTCGGCGTGGAAGGAGGTCTTGCCGGCCCTGGCGAAGATCATGCGCGCGAGCTCGTAGTTACCGGCCTTCCACTCCATGACGGCCCACTTGTTCCACATGCCCATGTCCTGCGCGTAGTGCTGCTGCAGCACGTTGCGGAACAGGTTGCGCGCCAGCGGCACGTCCTCGCGCACCAGCTCGTTCAACGTCGGCTCGGGCGCCTGCCAGCGCCGCTTAACGTCCGCCAGGTGCTTCGGGTCGGGCTCCCACGGCAGCTTGCCCGACAGCGCCGAGAACTTCTTCTCCACCTGCCGCGCGTAGTCCTGACCCTCGTACAGCAAGTCCACCGCGCGGTAGCCGCCGCCGCCGCCGCTGAACGCCCGCGCGCCCGTCCGCTCGACGATCCAGCCCGCGGGGGATCGCACAAGCCGCTGGGGGCCGCGCAGCAGCGGCCGCAACGCAGCCATCGACAGCCGCCGCATGTTCCCCGAGTGGATGCCGCTGCTGTTTGTGAGGTGGCGAAAGCTGGAGGGACCGATCTCGATGGGGATTGGTCGAAAATGGGATATCGAAGGAACCTCAATAAAGCGCGGTGTCAGTACGGAACCCTCTCGAGAGTGACAGGCAGTGAAGCGGAGGCCGGCTCTGGTCCAGTCAGTGCTCGGGACGAATGGCGCCGCCGGTCAATGCCCGCAGTTCACTTGCAAAAAGCTCACTCCGAGGACTCCCTGCATCAGAAAATCATCATGTCGGCTGAGGAAGTGGTTGCTGAGGTGCCCAAGGAGCTGGGCGAGATGGACGCCCTCCAGGAGGTGCTCAAGAAGGCGCTCATTCACGACGGGCTCAAGCGCGGCCTGCACGAGGCCGCCAAGGCGCTCGACTCGCGCCGCGCGCGCCTCTGCTGCCTCGCGCAGGACTGCGACGAGCCCAGCTACAGCAAGCTCGTGCGCGCGCTCTGCGAGGAGCACGGCGTGAACCTCATCCTCGTGCCCTCGGGCAAGCAGCTCGGCGAGTGGTGCGGCCTCTGCAAGATCGACGCGCTCGGCGAGGCCCGCAAGGTCGTCTCGACCTCGTGCGCCGTCATCACCGACTTCGGCGAGGAGTCGCACGCGCTCAACGTGCTGCTCAACTACCTCAAGAACCAGGGCGAGAACTAGGCGCAGCCGCGCGCGAGACACCAGGCAGCGACCGTGAGCGAGGATCAACAGCGCGCGAGCCATCTAGGGCCAGCCGATCTGCGTTAGTCCCGGGGAATCGAACGCGCTGCCGAGCGACCGGTCGGTCGTGAGCCCTCTCCTCCAAGGGAGGCTTCAGCACGGAGCTTTTGACCACAAACGATCTCGCGCCGTGTCGTTCTTTGCAGTGGGGTGGCGCGCTTGTTTATATTGACGACTTGATTCAGACTCTAGACTTGGTCGCAGGCCAGCAGACGCGCAGCGCACTGGGACGGGAATAATTAGGGCGGAGTGGCTTCCGAACGGCGAGCAGGCTCGCGTTGCCAGGGCAGCAGTCGATGCGGTGGTGTCCTCGTAGTTGGGAGCAGCCCGCGTCGCAGCGCTCGGGTGGTTGATCACTTGGAGGCAACGCACCGCTGGGATTCGAGCGCAGCGCCGAAGCTGCCGGCATCTCAGCCACGGTCGACATGCCGCGGCAAAGCCAGGCAGTTGGAGCGGGTCGTCGTGCTCGATCCGGATGATCCGGTCTGCACCACGCTCAGACTCAACCCCAGCCTGCAGCGGGCTCCACACAACCGCGATGGGTGAGGGGAAATGTGCGCTGAGCGGCGCGCCATTAGTCCCCCTGCCGCGCGCGCTTCTCCGCGCCGAACGAGTTCCTCTGCTCGTACCCTTGGAATATTGCCTCCGCTGCCTCGGATCGCGAATACTTTGCCTTCTTCGTCTTGCGCTGAGGTGCACAGCAAAACAGGGCGGTCAGCCAATGCGGATGGCCCATCTGAATGGCGCAGGACGCAAAGAACTCACCTCAAATTCAGGCGACTTTCGACGAAGACTCTCCAGGAAGGGGTGCTGCAGCGCTTGGGTTGGCGAGATACGCTCACTCGGACTGTGCAGCGAGTACAACCATACGTCAGCACTCCTCGCAAGTGGTCACGATCGAATACAAGCGCCGAGACTCACTCGTATCGTAGCATCTGCAGGATGAAATCCTCGAAGAGCTGGTACTGGGCTGGTGTGTGCATCTCGTCCACATTGTACTTGTCATTGCTCTTGAGCAAGTCGCCAAGGCTCATCTGGACCGATGGGAACGCGCGCTGAATTGGACGACAGCGTGGCAGGTCAGTCCGTGGTCCATGTGTTCCAGCACTTCACACAAGGTCGACAAGTCACGTACCGCCATCGCAGCCTTGGCAGGAGGCGCCTTGTAGACCTTCACTCGGTATTCAATCCATCGCTGTCCTCCCTCGGTCACGGGAAATTCGTCGAAGAAGAGGTTGCGGTAGAACGCATTCGCCTTGCGGATGATTTCATCTGGGATCATGCCCAGGACGTTGATAATTCGGGACATTTGGTCGTTCTTGTCGTATCCGGGGAAGAGAGGTCTGCCAATGTGAAGCTCCACCTGAGATCACAGCAAGACAGACGTGAGCATTCGCTGCCACAGAGCATTGCCTCTCGTACCGCTGGGACGCACCAGTATGCAGCCAAGACTCCACATGTCGATGGCGGTGGTGTACGGGAGCCCGAGCAGCACTTCAGGTGCGCGGTAGAACCGGCTCTGGATGTATTTGTACATCTAACAAGACACAGGAAGTCAAACGAATCAGTCCCACTGCCGAACGATATCATGCAACCAGCAGAGAACGAGGACGTACTTGTTTTTGCTTGAAGGATGAGCTGCCGAAGTCAATCACCTTGAGCTGGCTGTGGCCTGCATTCACGAGCAGGATGTTCTCCGGCTTGAGGTCGCAGTGAATCACATTGACCCGCGGGTGTTTCATGAACTCGAGCACCTGGTGAATGCAGACAGCATGGATGAGGGATCAGTACTGCCATTGACTTCACAGGTGCGTCTGGTTGCAATAACTGTACCGTCAGGATTTGCTTGGCGAACTTGCGCACCACCTTGAAACTCAGACCCTTGAACTTGCTCTGCTTGATGATGTCGTAGAGGTTGGGTCCAAGCAGCTCGAACACGAGGCACTGGTGGTCTCCGTGCATGAACGAATCCAGCAGATGCACTGGCGCGGCAAAGTATGTCTCGGTCAGCACACTACTTGGTTAGACACCTGCGGGCAAATAGAGACGCGCACCGATGTGCTTGGTGGCGCTGCTCCCAGTGTCACGCAGCATGTTCAGCAGCTCGATCTCGAGCTGTGCGTGTTCTGTGAACCGCTTGTGAGCCTTGACGACCTTGATCGCGACCTTCCTGCCTGTCTGGGTGTCAATTGCCTCCGCGACGACGCCGAACGCTCCCTGTGAGCCAAATCACACACGCGCGCGACTGGTCAGCTCGGCGGCGGCGGTACGCGGCGCTTCGAGGCGCTGGGAAGGGTTCTCTACCTTGCCGAGGCAGTTGCCGGTGACGCGGTAGCGCCCGTTGTGGAAGGTCTCCTCGCCCTTGATCGAGAACACGTAGTGGTCGGCCTTGGGCGGGCCCTTGGCGCTCGTCTTGGCAAGCGCGCGCTTGTTCGACGGCAGCGCCGTGCCGTCCGGCCCCAGCCCGCGCTTCTTGTAGTAGTTCTGTCCGTGCCAGGCATACACACACACACACACCACACACAGACGCCGCTCGTGAGCACTCGCCGCGACACCTTCCGGCCTCGCAACCGGGAAAGGGCGGGAAAAGACGCACCGAGTTGATCTTCATGAAGGTGCGGATGAGGTCGACCGAGAGCTGTCTGCGCGGCGCCGCGGCGTCCGGGCGCAGCGCCTCGGCGGCCGCGGCCTCGGGCGCGAGCAGCGCGTCCATCTGCATCTGCGGCGGCGGCGGGCGCGCGGGCGGGCAGGCGCTCGGGTCGTGCGCGGCGGTCGGCGGGCCCCGTTCTCGGGTCGGCACCGCGGCTTTTGTCTGTTTTTCTCTCTTGTTTTCTCCGGTCGGCCAGTTGGCGCGCAACCCGGCGGCGAGCCGAGGTTTTTCAAGAGCTCGATGGACGGTGAGGTGTTTTGATGCGTGAGGTTTTTCAAAAGGCAGAGAGAAAGAGTGAGAGCTGCAGTTGCTCCATTGGCTCGGCTTTTGGACGGGATCTTTCTGGAAGAAGGAAACCAACCGCCGACGCGCCGACGAGCTGGCGGCGTGAGAGGAGCGCGGCGAGCGCTGCTTTCAAGCTGGAGCGGCACTGAGCCGTGGCCTCTTTTCAGCTTTGCATTGGCAACGCGCTGGCAACACCCAGGAGCTTGTTCGCGCCGGAGGCGGCGGCTCGTCCGCGCCGCTGGCCGCTGCTTCAAGCTGGAAACAAGAGACTCGTCGGCTCGTCCGCCATCTGGTTTCGAAACACCTCGTTTTCGAGGTGTTGGGGTGGAATGAGCAGCGCGCGCTGACGGGTCGCAGGGGCTGAAGTTTGCGCGGGAAAATGAAAATGCGGCTCGTCGTCCAGAGAGTGGGCTCGCCGCTCGGCGCTGCACACGCGAACGGCAAGCGGAACAGGCCCACGGTCCGCACTCTGGCGTCCTCAATGATAGTACGCGAGTACGCACGTCCAGCCCAGCGCTATGCATGCCACTGTCCTGCGGCGGGTCAGCCGCTTGGCTCGGCGACTCGGCCCACACATGTGCTGGAGTGTTGGCGACCCCTGCCGCGCTGTCGACGCAAGAGAATGGGTCCCAACTCGCCTCGGTTTATTCGACCGGCGCTGGCTTGGCACGTGGTCCTCCAGGTTCACTCGAGCTGGCCGAGCTCGGATGGAAACGCACCGCGACGCGAACCGCCCGCGAGGTCGTTTCGTCCTGGGAAAACAGGTGATGACAGCACGCTCGGGCTCCATCGTGCCGGTGGATCCGGGCCGTTTCCGCGGCCGTTTCCGCGTCAGAGGCACGCGCCGTCAGAGCAAAGGGAGTGGAGGGGCGGCTCGTGTTTGGGGCGGCAACCACACCGCGAGCCTCGTCAAGGGTCCAAGCCAGCAGTCGCGCCGGCCGTTGGCAATGCCAACAACCGGATCGCTGACTGTCGATGACGTCTGGCGCATGGTGAGCACCTCGCACCACCCAGACCTCTATTTGTGTCGACCATCCGTTGCGTTCAAGCTAAATGTAGCCATGCCTCGCATCGTGGGTTGACAGCCATCAAGGGAAACAAGCACTGTCAACAAGCTCGCTGCTCACGCTGAGACTCGGAGCGTGCCAGTGAGAGATGTTTGCCTGCTGCTTGTCGCTCCTGCCGGGGTGCCTGAGCAGGAACTCGCCCGTGGCGTCCACCGCGTCGACCTCCAAGAAGCTGCAGACCCCGTTGCTGGAGCCCACGCAATGGTTCTTGACGCAAGAAGAGATGGAGGCTGCGCGAGAAGGAGCGCCAAGAGGCGACCTAGCGCTCTTCTCGTTGGGCAACCGCGTTGTGCTGTACTCCGCCTCCGCGCCATACTTTGCCGAAGCAGCCGAAGCCTTTCGGTCTGCCGGCAATCACGACCGCATCTACCTCAGTGGTTGGAGCGTCGACAACGTGCCGTTCACGCCAATTGAGGACCACACTAGTGCCAACAGCTCGCGCTTTGCAGACCTGGCAGTCGGTGCCATCAAGCGAGGGGCTGACGTGCGCATGCTCGTGTGGACCAACCTGCTCGAGAAGGAGCAGAACGTGGCCATGCGTGATCTTGTTAACGCGGCGTGTCCTGTCCCGAAGTACGCAGGGCCGGCGCGGTTCGTGTTTGACGACCGGTTGCCGCACAAAACATCGTCGCACCATCAGAAGTCGCTCATTGTTCGCCGAGGTCGCAGCCTTACCGCTTTCGTCGGCGGTGTCGATCTGACCAACGACCGGTGGGACACTGCCACGCATGACAACGCCGCGCTTCGCGAGCAAGCAGGCATCAAGAAGGAGTACGACGGATGGCTAGACGCGCATTGCAAACTTGATGGACCTGCTGCTCTCGACGTGGCTGCCAACTTCATCGCTCGCTGGAATGGACAGCCGCAGCCCAGCACCAACGACGACCTTGTGGACGTCGTGCTGCGGTTCAGTAACCCGGACTTCGGCTCCCTCCCCCGCATTGACGAGCCATATCCAGGAGAACAGGTCACACCGATCGACACCAAGCAGGACAGCGGGACACACGCGGTGCAGGTGCTGCGGACGTTCAGTCCCGAGAGCGGCACGCTGTACACCAGCTTCGCGCCTCGTGGCGAGCAGTCGATCTTCCACGCGCGCATCAAAGCCATCCGCAACGCCCGCAACTACATCTATATCGAAGACCAGTACTTTATCTTCGTACCAGAGCTGCTCGATGAGCTTCTGAAGGCGCTGCCGCGGCTCCAGCGCGTGATCGTGGTGGTCAACCGCACGACGCAGCCAACGCTGACGGGATACGCCAAGTACAAGCTGGAGATGGTCGAGCCGCTGCAGCGCGCGTTCCCGGACAAGTTCCGTCTGTACACGACGCGAGCTGCCCGCAACCTGTACGTGCACACCAAACTCGTGATCATCGACGACGTGTACGTGTCGCTAGGGTCCGCCAACTGGAACCGGCGCAGCATGACAAGCGACTCGGAGCTCGCCTGCAGCGTCGTCGACTCGGAGCGCGGGCTGTCCACGGATGGGATCACCGTCGGGAAGCTCGCGCTCGCGTTCCGCCTCGACAAATTGGCCGAGGTGTCGGCGCTCTCTCGCGGCAGCCTCGCCACGATGCCAATGGTCCAGGCGTTCGACGCGGTCGACGACGCCGCCCGCGACGCGCGCGCCTCGTCGCTGTGCGTCATCGAGCCGTACGCGATCGCGGAGGAGAAGGCGCACCTGCTCGTCGTGCCCGAGGCCGTGCGCGACGTCGTGGACCCCGACGACCCGGACCTGGACTCGCCGCTCAAGCTGTAGACGAGAGCTCCACACCTCCACACCTCCACACCCACTTCAACCTGAGCGATCTGATAACGACCGGATACATAGAGTGGAGGAGTGTATTCATGTGCAAACAGTGTCCTGAACTCAGGTGGCCCACTGTATTTTCAGTGAAACGTTGCGCGAAGGTTGCGCGTAACGAACTGCGCCACCGCGGGCGCGTCACCGCCCCGCGCATCCCCTCACGGGCTGAATGCGACCGTGCACCAGGGGACGCCATCTCCGATAGTGAGACCCAGTAAGAAGCCGGCGGCTCTCGACGTGGCCGCGTGAATGCGCATGCCGGCGCGCTCCCCGCGGATTTGATCCCCTCCCCGAGTCCCTCCAGTGCTTGGGAGGCGGCCGCTTCGGTCTCAGACCCACTTTCTCGGCCCTCGACGCACAGCAACAGCGACAGCAGGAGCAACAGAAGCACTTGGGGCGATGGAGGACAAGCTGACGGACCTGGCGAGCGGCGCGCTGGGCGGCCGCGTGCTGTTCGCGACGGACGAGTGGTTCGCGCCGGCGCACCACCTGCTGCTGCCCGAGGCGCCCGTCTTCCTGCCGGACGAGTTCACCGACTTCGGCAAGTGGATGGACGGCTGGGAGACGCGCCGCAAGCGCCTGCCTGGCCACGACTGGTGCCTGCTGCAGCTCGGTCTGCGCGGCGTCGTCGAGGCCATCGAGGTCGACACGGCCTTCTTCACGGGCAACAACGCCCCGCGCGCCTCCATCCAGGCCGCGCGCTTCCCCGCCGACCCGAATGATCCGCAGACGCCGCCGGCGCTGCGCGCGCTGGCCGCTAAGGCCACTGCCGAGCGCAAGATGGGCGTCTGCGCCTCGCCCGAGGAGCTCGCGCTGGCGGAACAGCTCGGCTCCCACGAGTGGACGGAGCTCGTCCCCATGACGGGTGCGCATGCGACTGCTTTCCATGGTAATACTAGAGAGTGCGTGCGCAGCTGACGACGATGTTTGGCAATGACAGAGCTCGGCGCGGGCTACCCCGAGACGCGGCGTAATCTGTTCACGATCCCGGCGGACAAGCGCGGCCCGTGGACACACCTGCGGCTCAACATGTTCCCGGACGGTGGCATCGCGCGCCTGCGTGTCTACGGCTCGGTCGTCATGGACTGGACGCGCGTGGCGCCGACGCAGCTGATCGACCTCGTGAGCGTCGAGCACGGCGGGCAGGTGGTCAAGTTCAACGACGCGCACTACGGCCACCCGAAGAACCTCATGGCCCCGGGAAGGAGCAAGATCATGGCCGACGGCTGGGAGACCGCGCGCAAGAAGACGCGGCCGGCGGTGCTCCAGGCCGACCCAGCCTCGGGGCTGCTCAAGGTCCCCGGCAAGGACTGGGTCGTGCTCAAGCTCGGCCACCTGGGGGAGATCCACCAGGTCGAGGTCGACACGAACCACTTCAAGGGTAACTTCCCGGAGAGCTGCGTGGTGTATGCCACGCACTTCCACGGCAGCGACGAGGAAGCGGCGCGCGAGCTCGGCACGGAGGAGGTCACGACCAGGTGGAGGCCCGTGCTCCCGCGGGTCAAGCTGTCGGCGCACAAGCAGCACCTGTTCTCGGTCGGGAGCGGTGTGACCCTCGTCCCTGGCGGCGTCAACTACGTGCGGCTGGAGATGTTCCCGGACGGCGGTATCAGCCGCTTTCGCCTCCTCGGGTACAAGAAGGACGCGGCCGCGCGGCTGTAGATAGCCGAGAGCATGCTGCAAGCTGCCATTTGAATGCCAGGATGCTTCTAGTTGCCGTCTATTGTCTCGTTGGCTCTTGTGATGTTGGGTTTCCCACCTCGGCGATGACCGCGAAAGTAAGTGCCCTCTCTGATGATGAAGCAATCTCACATGACGTTGGTTAGCCTACACATCGACTCGCAGGCAGAGCGAAAGTTGTGTCGAAGCGCAGCTTACCGAAGTAGCCGCGTCACTGGAAGGCTGGTGATGCGTGCCAGGCGTGAGTTCCCCTCCTCCAGCAACGCCATCTCGACAGTGAAGTCGGCGATTTGTTCCACGTCGATGCGGCCCGCAACTCCCTGATCGCAGTGAAGATGGGGTAGTTGAAGGCTGCTAGACGGTGAGGAGTACGTCAGCCCGGACGAGGCCCTGTCGAGCTCGTACGTGGCAGCGCGAGCACGAGCAGCAAACAGGTTCCTGACAGCTTTGGCGGTGGTAAAGACCTCGACGTTGGGTCGCCATCGCGAGTTAAGCACGGCAGTTGCTTGATCGTCGTCATGTCGAAGCGGGAGCAGGCGACGTCTTGGCGTCTCGTTCGAGTTCTGCAGCTCAATCAGTTTGATCCGCATGAGCTCCACGAACCTGACCACGTCGATCTCTCCAGTGCCAGACGAATCAAACCGATAGAGGAGGCGACAGCACTCGGACGGTGTTAGCTCTGGGAGTCCGATGGCGGCATGAAATGCGGTCAGGCTGTCTAGAAACCCGAACCAGGGAACCAACTCTGCAGCGGCGCCGCGGCTTGGCAGTCTCGGGCTTACGATTTGGCGCAGGATGTCGAGAGTTGAGTCGACGGATCGGCCGGTCTGCAGTAGGCAGCGCGTGTAGTGTTCCCAGAACGACTAGGAACAAGCAGGAGCAGCAACAACACACCCGATCAGTAAGAGTTTGCAGCGTGGGTATTGTTTATCAGTGAAGAGGTGATCAACCATGTGGAAGGGGTCGAGCACTGCTGTGCGCAGCGCGCTGAAAGTGATTCCGCCCGCCGAGGCGATCGACAGCTCCTGCATGCTTCGAAACACGGCGAACCACTCTTGCCTCGACGCACGCTCTCGGTTGCGGTGGAAGCCGTACCGATCGATAAACTTCGCGAATGAGTCGAAGGCAATGCCTATCGATCCAACGTCAGCTTCTGGACAGCTAGACGTCGCTCGGATTTGCTGGAAGAGCTCGCGGATGCCCCAGTCCTCGTGCTCCATCAAGCCCCATAAGAACTTGACGAGTACGCGTTTCAAGGCGTCAACGCGACTCGTTCTATGGTAGTCTCGAGGGGCGAGCCCATATGGCGTGTGCACGAACACCCTCGAGGCGACGCTCGTGTCCTTGAAGAAGAGCTCGCCGTGCTCGTCCTGCCACGCCTCCACGCCGCGCCGGCCGCTCCCAGTCGTTGGCTGCCTACCGTACTCCCGTGGGCGCGCCAGCAAGTCACGAGGCGACTGCCGGACCTGCAGCTGCAGTCGCTCGTCCATGAACCCCGCGCGTCAGTCGCGAACCTGTGGCTGAGGAGGCATCGGCGTCCATTTTTGGCTTGAAGTGCGAGTGTCTCGCAGATGATTGGTCACTTTATTGTCAATTAAAGCACTACTATTGGCTGAAACGATAATTTTATAGCCAATGGAGTCTCTCAGCACACTGATACGATTCCCAACTGGCACTTTGAGCGGCGCAATCGTCCCAACGACACAGATGCGGCTGATCGCGGCCATTGCGGCGGTGCTGGCGCTCTGTGGAGCGGCGCAGACGTCTCCGGACGACAGCGCGAGGCGCGCAGAGCATCCATCAGCGGGAGACGTCGAGGAGGAGGTCTGCAGCTCGCTGAGCGGCCCGTTCTGCGCGCTCACGGGCGACTTGGCGCTCTTTGCGGCCTACATGACGCCGATCTCGGTCTCCAGTCTGTCTGCGGACGGCGACAGCAGCGCGACCAGCCGACGGAGCGGCGCGGACGCGGAGTCGAAGAAGAGCTGCTTCTTCCAGCACTTCTCGAGCCACTGGATGGACAGCGGCGGCGACGCGTTCGACTTGCTGCACCAGAAGGTGTCGACGGTGGATGCCTGCGAAAGCCTGTGCTGCGCGCACCCGCAGTGCCGGTCGTTCACCTTCTGGAGGGGCCACACGTGCTTCCTGCGCTCCTCCGCCAGGACGCCGCGCGCGAACGCCGACTCCTTCAGCGGCGTCCGCCTCTTGTGAACCCCGTGAAGTACCCGAATAGTATAGTGTGCACGGAATTCAGATCCAATGGAGTGGGTGGCCTTGAACTTCTCGCGCTCACGGTGCGGCGATGTCCCGAGTTGAAGTGGAGTGTTGGTCGGTCACTTCAGAAAGTGCGCGCGGCTTGGCAAGTTGACAGGGGAAAGAACGACATGGAGGCGGTCGGAGGCGATCGAGTGACGGCCGCGGCGCAGGAGATGGCGTCGCCCTCGCGGGAGGAGGTGCGATGGGAGCGCTGGATGCAGGTGGCTCGTGTGTGGGGCTGAGCAGCGAGGTGGTGTGGAGGACAGATCATGCGGCGGATTGAAGTGCTGGCGGAGGACTTTCTCCAGGGAATTTCGGTCAGTTGGGGATTCGATTCAGGCCGGTGGCTTTGGTTGCTTGGAGCGGCGGGTGCTGACGCGAGGGCGTGCAAGACTGGCCGGCTTCCGAGTCTGCGAGTGGTCCGTCCGTAAAGGCAGACGATCGGCTGGCATTGCTGAACGAATGCTGACTTTGGATTGAATGCCGCAGCTCAAGCGGGAGGTGGCCGCGATGCAGTTCGATGCAGCTAGTAACCGACTGGTGCACAACAAGTCGACGCGCCTCGTGAAGCTGGTGAATGTTTCTGCTGCTCGTGTCTTGCGCTAGCAGTGCTCGTCGACCTGGTACTGATCAACCGACAACTCATTACTCGGACTGCAGAACCGACAAAGCGGACGCAAGTACACGGCGATCTGGCTGATCTTGCAGACGGCGCACTCGCTACTAGCGGAGGACAAGACAGCAACGCAGGTTTGTCAGATTGTCGCGTCTCGCCTCGCGTCTTCCTTTTTCTCTCACATCAGTCATGAACTGGTAGCGAGACGTATACTACTTGCATCCGTTCTTTCGCGGGCAAAGCGAGGCGGACGAGGCGATACTTGGTGAGAGATCTTGACTTGATGCGTCGCGACCGGCTTGCGTGAACAAACTGGTGCTGCCACGTTTAGATGCTGGGGGCATCCTTGGCGTTCCACGGGGGTGCTTGAACATTGTCAGCGCAACCAAAGGCTGCTTCGCGGGTGACATCAATGTTCTGGTTCGATGATATGGCACCGCAAGTCGCATCAGCGATCGAACATTGATTGCTCGAACTCACAGCCACCTCTTGCTCTCCTTGTAGCGAGACGGGCAATGGCACACTTGCGGTGGCGATGAAGAAACATCCATCACACAACAACTGCTCAGCCTCAAGCCCCACGAAATGTTCGATGTACTGGGCTTGTGCAAAGCGGAGTGAAGACTAACAGCTTTGAGTTGCATTGACGAGCAGACACAGCACTGCCCGATGCATCGTAGTGATCGAGAAGGACGGTATGAATCGCATCGCGCGATGTTGACCACGGCACAACTCACTCACCACTTCGAACGGGTGCCAGGGATTTTCAACCGTCTCAGGTGGCGCTTAACGCCGTGAGGGACTCGTTACTATCGCGACAACGTAGTCTGACAGTGCTGGGCTCTTTCTCTCCCCAGGGAGGACAAGTTTCATGAGCAGGTTCCGAGCATTCTCATCACAGGACGAGGCTTCCCTGACCTATCGACACGGTAAGTGCTCCGGCGGTGTGTAAGTCAAGGGATTACCACTTGCAATGATGATGACACGTCAATTTGCCGTTCAAGCGCGTTTGTGCAACTTCTCAGCCGGGCTCTCGACATCCCAGTCCTTGGCTTGTGCGATTGCAACCCGTTCGGGCTTTCAATCATGGTACCGGAGACTCTGAACAGCTGTGCTGCGACGTGCGATTAATGATCACTCGTTGGGTACTTCAACAAGCTGACTTACAAGCTAGGCTCAGCGAGGATGCCCTTGGAGACCGCACAGCACGGTGAGGCGCACGCACACTCGTCGTGGATAATTGGCGAGATCTGTCGTTCATGCTTTGAAGTACTGATGAAACACTTTCAGTGGTGGATATCAAGTGGGTGGGGCTTCGTCCATCGCAAGTCGCTCCACTGGAGCTGCCGAGCGTCGCATTCAAGCCGCTCAGTCGCAAAGACGTTGCTGTTGCTCGCGGGTTCCTCAATACGCCGTTCATCCAGGTTCGGATGGTATTCGGCCGTGTGGTAACTGAATCGTTTGATGGCTTACGGGGTCAACAAACTGGAGTGTTGCAGTCTCAGGCATGCTTCAGAGAAGAAGTCGAGATGTGGTTGCAGGCATTCCCATGGAAGGTGGAATTGGAGGCGCTTCACCTGCTTGGGTTCGGCTTCATGACCCAGTTCCTCCAGCAAATGATCGTTGAGGGCAACTACATCTGATCACAGACGAGATTCAAGGCTGGAAATCGGAGTATATGTCATACTGCTTTTCAGCTCTGCCTAGCAGCCCCTCGCGTTATTCAGGCCGTGAAAATTCCGATGCGGAGCGCAACGCTAGCGAAGTCGACAAACACGACTCGCAGCCAGAAGTACACTGCCGTGGCCAGTAGAATGGAGATCGGCAGGGCCGGTAACGCCTTCTTGTAGACTCCCAGCAAGAACAGGGTGCCGCCAAGTCCCTGATCGACCACATCATGGAGAAGAAGAACATGATGGTCGACGCAGCCACGACCCATGGAGAAAATGGTGAGTCGTGTCCGCGCATCCGATGGAGACGTCGCTAAAAGATGGTTGCTAGCCGCGACTTACCATGAGAATCGCGATCATGCACCCGATCATGGCGGAGAAGTCGTATTTGGCCGCGCGCGACACCAAAACACTGTAGAAGACGAAGTCTCCGAGCCCCAGCTTGATCGTGTCGTCTTCGTCTGGTTGAAGGGAGGTACATGCTCGTCAGTCTCTGCTCGTGCGACTCCACGGCAAGCTGTCGAGCTTACCTCCTTGCTCGGTGATGTACTTCTGGCGCAGATCGTGCCACAACTCCTCTTCACGGTTGCGATACCGCTCGACGATCTTGTCGATGCGACTGATAGCTGACGGGTTGTGTTTGGCGTAGAACTCGTGCAACCGCTCGCGCAGGAGGATCTCCCGCGGTGTCAATGGCGCAGCGGGCGATTGCTCTCGCTGCTGCGGCGACCCGAGTCGGAGCGGGATCTCGGACTCGCACTGGTAGTAGACATTGTCAGTGACAGCGGGGGAGTTCGGGTGCGACAAAAGCGGCCCGGAGTGGTGGCGGTGAATGTCCGCCTCGTAGAGCAGCCCTGAACGATCGCAAACGCGCATGTGAGTATCCGTATCCTTCGTCATGGCGAGCCGGACTCGGCGACTGACCTGGCAGCGGGCGTCCTTCTTGCTGAACAAGGTGCACGAGCCACTTGAGCGGGCCGCAGGGCGTGAGCACCGCGCACAGGTCGTAGAAGGCGAGCACAACGACCAGGGCCCAGGTGCTCCACTCCGGGAACTGGCTGAGTTGCCAGGCCATGATGACCGACGTGAGCACCAGGTACATCTGCGTGACCCCCTTGGGCGTCCCCTTCTGGTAGAAGATGGCCACGACGCCCACGACCGCGAAGTTGTACATGGCGAAGAGCAGCGAGAAGACGTCCACGGGCACGTGCATCTGTGTCGTCGCGATAATGACCATGTTGCCGCCCAGCATGCCCAGCAGCATGGCCGACGAGAGCATCATGTAGCCGATCAGCGCCTGCGAAGAAGAGGGTCTCGCGGTGAGCACCTTTGCTCTCGGCATGCCTACGCGCAGGAGGTCGTTGGGGCTACGCACCCGATTGAAGTTGAACTTGTAGCAGAAGACGATCACGAAGGTCGCGACCAGGAAGAAGGACACGATCACCAGCGCGTTCACGAGCGCGTCCGCGAACTTGGTGCTCGCGGACGCGCCAGCGTCTTCGTCCGGCCCGTAGATGAGGTACGCGCTGCAGGCGGCAGCACGTCACAGGTGAGTACAGACAGCCTGTCATGGAGGCCCACACGACAGACATGAGCGCGTACTCTGCGAGCGCCTGGGCCGTCGCCGGGTCCACCACGTTGAGCGACACGAAGCTTCACCCATCGGCGAGGCAGCGAGAAGCGTCGGTCAGCTCCAAGGCGAAGGGAGAGAGGGTCGCGGCCGGGGGAAGCCGCTGGCGACAGACGCACCTGGCGAGCAGCATCGTGACGACCACGGGCGGCACGACGGCCGAGAAGGAGCCGATCGAGTGCAGCAGCTCCTCGTGCGTGAAGGCGTCGCCGGCGTCCGCCTCGCGCTCCTCGCGCGGCGGGAGCAGCCGCTCGCGCGCGTCATCCACCGGCTCGACCTCGTCCCTCCCGCGACTGCTGCGCGCCATGTCTCCGCCGTCGGGGCGGTCCGAGGGGGCGGCGCAGACGCAGCAGGCGGAAGAAGAACGCCGTGCAGACGCAGATGCTGATGCTGGTGCTGATGGGTCTGCCAAAGATAGCGGCGTCAGGCGCGCTCGCGCGACCTTCGGACGACCTGAGCTTGGCATCGAGTGGATTATCGACCACTCAGACGGCGGATTCCTCACTCCCTGCGCTTTGATTGGTCCAAACCGCTTCAAGCTGGCGGGAGACCGATCCGAACGGTCACGGACGATGCCGAAGCCGATGCTGACCAAGTCGACGAGTGAGCGGGCGAGGCGAGGAGCGAGCGAGCGGGCTGAGAGACCGACGCAGCCGCCGGCCAAGCGGACGGACGGACAGACATGTCGATCGTGTACGCGCTGGTGGCGCGCGGGCAGCACGTGCTGTGCGAGCACACGGACAAGAGCGGCAACTTCCCGACGGTGACGCGCGCGGTGCTCAAGCACTTGGCGGAGCACGAGACGAGCAGCGCGGCGACGACCAAGAGCGTGTTCCCGTACAACGAGTACAACTTCTTTTTCCTGCACGACGACGGGCTCACGTACATGTGCATGGCGGAGGACCGCGTGCACGCGAGCGTGGCCTTCATGATGCTCTCGGACGCCAAGGCCGCCTTCCTGGCGCAGTACAAGCAGCAGGCGCGCACGGCGCTGGCGTACGCCATGGCGGCCTTCAGCGGCGCGCTGGACGCGCTCATGAAGAAGTACGACAACTACAAGGTGGAGACGCCGCTGTCGCAGGTGCGGCAGAAGATGGAGCGCGTCAAGATGCTCATGATCGACAACGTCAACCAGCTCATGGAGCGCGGCGAGAAGATCGACCTGCTCGTCATGCGCACCGACAAGCTGCAGCAGGACGCCATGAAGTACGAGAAGACGGCCAAGAAGCTCAAGAACGTCTACTGGTGGAAGAACATGAAGTACTGGGTCTGCCTGCTCGTGCTCGCCGTCGTGCTCGGCTTCGTCGTCTCCTTCCTCATCTGCGGAATCGACTTCTCAAGCTGCGGCGCGCGGATAGAGTCCGCGTCCAAGGACCAGCTCGCCAAGGCCACGGGCTGGGCCGGTGGGGTCGCCGACGCGGCCGCCACCAGCATCCCGTCGCCAACGGGCGTCGTGGGCGGCAGCGTGTGACGTTAGACTAGTGGGAGGCATACGCAATGTACGGACGGACCAGGAAGTGAGGAGCAGGGGGATCATGGTGGTGTTCGCGTTACTCAAGCCGCTAGCAAGCTCGCGGCGGCGGGAGGAAGCCCTGGGTGCGCTCACATGTCCCCGGCGTCGGCCGTGGAGGCCTCAGCCGCCTTGAGCAGCCCCTCCGTTTCGGCCTGCGTGAGCTGGCGGTGCACGATCTTGCCGCTGGCGTCGCGCGTGACGGTGGTGAACTCAAGCTTCTCGGCGCTGGGCGTGGTCGTGTCCATGGTCTTGCCCATGACCTTGACGGCGAAGGCGAGCGCCTCGTCCACCGTCATGCCCTCCTCGTAGTCGCTCTTGAGCATGCTCTTGGCGGCGCGGTTGTTGGCGCCGATGGCCGTGGCCTTCCAGCCGCCGTAGTTACCGCTCGGGTCGCTGTGGTACAGCTGGAAGCCGTGGTGGCGGTCCCAGCCCGCGTACAGGAAGGACACGCCGAAGGGCCGTTGGCCGCCGAACTGCGTGTACGCCTGCTTGTAGTTGCAGATGGTCTGCACCAGCTGCTCGCACGGTTCCTTCTCCTGGTACGCCAGCTCGTAGCGCTGCGCCGACAGCCGCGCGTAGTTGACCAGGATGTTGGCGTCGGCCGTCAGCCCGGCAACGGCGCAGATCAGGTGGTCGTCCAGCTTGATCGTCTTCTCGCTCGTCTTGCTCGGCGTCAGCAGCTTGGACACCGTCTTCTTCTCCGCTGCGACCGCCAGCTCGCGCGTCAGTCGGTGCGAATGCACGCGGGCGCGGCGCCAGGCACACAGGCTACAAGCTCGCGAGCGGACGTACCCGCGATCACGATGCCGTCCTTGGCGAGGATGCCGACGGCCGAGCCGGCGTTGTTGATGGCCTCCATGGCGTACTCGACCTGGAACAGGCGGCCTGCAGCGCGCGCGGAGGCGTCAGACAGCGGCCCACGACCAGAACAAGGCGGCGGGAGAGCACGCGGGACATGGGGACGCACCCTCGGGAGAGAAGGTGGTCGTGCGGCCATCATATCGTCGCGACATGGTCGATCTCGGGCGGCGACGGCGGGGGCGGAGCTGCTTCAGGAGCTTCCGAGCTTTGGCGCTTTGCTTTGGATTTGGAGGGGGAAGGAAGGATCGCGGACGGTCCCGAATCGGAGCAGGCAACTGTTCGGGACGGTCCCGAATACATGGTTTCGACCAATCAGAGCGAGGAAAAGAGTTTGAGCCAATCGAAAACGTCATGGACGAGCTGAAGCCGCGCCGCGTCACCCCGAGAGGCGGCGCGTCACGCACCAGACAGCGCCGAATGGCTTCACTGCATCCCTACTTCAAGGCGCTCGCCCGATCGCCTCCGAGCCCCGCGCGCCTCTAGCGGCGCTCAGTCCGAGTCCGAGTCGCCGCCCAGCAGGTTGAACACGTTCTTGACCTTGGTGGACGCGGGCGGCGCGAGCTTGGCCTGGGCACCAACAGTACAGCACGAGCACTCGTCAGTCACTCACTCGTCGCTGCAGATGGCGTCCACGCAGTCCACACGCACCTTGGGCGGCTCCGTGCGCTTGGCGCGGGGCTCCGTCTTGCGCGGCGCCGGGGCCGGCTCGTCCTTCTTCGGGCCCGCCGCGCGCTCCGGAAGCTGGCGCCCGGGGCCACGCCCGCCCTCCATGCGGCGCTCGGGGTGCGCCTTGTCGCCACGGCCGCGGCCGCGACCGCCGACGCGCACCGCCCCGTCGTCGTGGCTGTTCTTGCGCGAGACCGGGCGGGCCGCGTCATCGTGGCTGCCCTTGCGGCCGTGGCCGCGCTCGTGCTTCTTGCCGGCCGGTGCCGCCTCGGCAGCAGACGCGACGTCGGCCTCCGCCTTGGCCTTGGCCTCGGCCTTCTCCTTCTTCTCCGCCTCGCGCTTGGCCTTGAGCGCCTCCTTCTCCTTTTTCCGCTCCAGCTCACGAGCCTTCTGGCGCTCGAGGTACGCGGCCTCGTCGCGCGGCTTGGCGTCGCCGAAGATGCTAGGCTTGGAGGCCGCGCCGTCCTTCGGCTCGTTCGACGTGGACCGCGGCAGCAGAGAGATCTTGCGGCGCTCGCGAGGGTTCGCGTCGCCCGCCGGTTCGCTGCTCGGGACGGAGCGTCAGTCAACTCTCCCTCTCATCGCGGCATTGGACAGCCGGCACGCACCGAGAGCGGTCCGCGCGCTTCTCCGTGAACCACGAGTTCTCCGTCGGGCGCGACTTGCGGTCGCGGTCGCGCGCGGTCGCCACGTCGATCTTGATGGCGCGGCCGTCCGCCGACTGCCCGTCGAGCGCCAGCGCGCGCACGAGCGCGTCGCGGCTGTCGAACTCGACGTACGCGTAGCCCTTGGGCCGGTCCAGCTCAAAGTCGCGCGGGAAGTGGATGTCGCGGATGCCCTCGGCACCCAGGAAGTCGGCCAGGTCGTCCTCGCTCATGCGGAACGGCAGGTTGCCCACGTACAGCTGCCGCGCCACGCCCCGTCAGCATCGGCAGGGCCTCCAGGGGCCACCACAGCGCGCATCGCACCTTGTACGGCGGCTGGTCGGGCACCGGGTTCTTCGGCCGCTCCTCGCGGGCCGGCCGGCTGTCCTCGAACCCTCCGCGGCGCTCCTCGTACCCCCCGCGGCGCTCCTCGTACCCCCCGCGGCGCTCCTCGTACCCCCCGCGGCGGTCGTTGTACCCTCCGCGGCGGTCGTCGAAGCCCCCGCGGCGGTCGTCGTACCCTCCGCGGCGCTCCTCGTACCCCCCGCGGCCCCCGCGGCGGTCGTCAGCGTCCCCGCGCGGCCCCCGCGGCGCGCGGTCATCTAGGCGCAGCACACGGTTGCGTGAGTGCGCGCTGGCGTCCGCCGGGATCAAGGCTCTGCGGCCGGCGGTGCTCACCGTCGTGGCGTAGCTCGCGTTTCTCGATCTCCTCCTCCGCGATCGGCTGCTTCTCCTCGACGCTGCCAAACGCACGAGCAGCAGGCAATGCAGGCGTCAATCCCCCTCGTCCGTCCGCGTCCCTCGCCCCCCGCCGCGACCCACGCACGCCGGCAGCTTGGGCGCCACGGGCATGGGCGGGAAGTCGGCGTCGTCGTCGTCCGCCCACGAGCTGGAGCCGCCGCTGCGGCCGAACGCCAGGTTCTGCGCCATGGTCTGCTGTTGCTGCTGCTTCTCCGGCGAAGCGAGTCGATTGATGGGCAGCCAGATGGAGGGGAGCCAAAGATTCGAGCATAGTGAAACCGAGACAAACGCAAACGAACTCGTCAATGTCGCGGCGGCAGCGCAGCAGGTGGTCGTTTCTATCCGATGCGTAGCGGGTAATTGCCGATCTTTTCAACCGTTATCAACTAGAATGGTGGCTTCGGGCACGGTTGATGGTCGATCGAAACGAACACCTTGACTCGACCTCACTATCGAGTTTCGAACACGCTTTTGCAACTCAACAGAAATGCAGCGACCCCTGACGCTTGTCAGCGCCGTTATTCGTTCGAATCGTAACGGCCATCAAACCTGCACCAACCAAAACCACAGCGATCACTCACCGTCACCACCCGAACAGTGGACTATCTTCGTTCTGGAGCTGCCCAACGCGTTGGTTGGCCCTGCCACTCGACCTGCCAACCTTCCTGGACACATCGCTCGCGTCGCCTCCAAGCGCCTCCGCACCCTCCGTGACAAGCGACAGACATGGGCGGCGGGTCCAAGATCATCAAGGCGACGGCCGGCAAGCAGATCCAGCGCGCGACCAGGAAGGTGACCAAGAATGCAGCCAAGCAGAGCCGCAAGGTGAGCAGCGTGGCCAAGCCCAAGCGCGTCAAGGCGCGCGTGCTCCGCGCCGTCAAGGACAAGGAGCCCAAGCTGGTCGAGAACACCAAGAACCTGCTCGTGCTGCGCGGCAACAAGACCAACGAGGAGGTCAACCTGCTGCTGCGCGACCTGGTGAGTGCTCCATAGGCGTCGCGTGTCGCGTGCTGCTTGCTGCTTGCTGCGTTGACGATGATGGCGACCGGCTGACGCTCTGGTGTATGTGGCCGTCGCCCTGCTCGCAGCGCATGATCAAGGCGCCGTTCGCCAAGATGATGGGCAAGAAGAACGACATCCACGTGTTCGACGACGAGAACAAGCTCGAGTTCCTGGCGCAGAAGAACGACGCGAGCCTCTTCGCCGTCGGCAGCCACACCAAGAAACGCCCGAGCAACCTCGTGCTCGGCCGCATGTTCGACGGCCACATCCTGGATGTGATGGAGTTCGGCTTCTCCAACTTCCGCTCCATCGACGCCTTCAAGTGCAAGAGCAAGAAGGCGCCGGGCTCCAAGCCCTGCTTCGTCTTCTCGGGCGACGAGTTCGAGAGCCGCGAGCCCTTCATGAAGCTCAAGAACCTCCTGCTCGACATGTTCCGCGGCACGGTCGTGCCCAGCGTCAACGTCAAGGGTCTGGACCACGTGATCGTGTGCACGGCCTGGAAGGAGCAGGTCTTCTTCCGCTCGTACTCTGTCGACTTCAAGAAGGGCGACGACTCGCACCCGCGCGTCGAGCTGGACGAGATGGGTCCCCGCTTCGACCTGCAGTTCCGCCGCCACAAGTTCGCCTCGGCCGACCTGATGAAGGTGGCCACCAAGAAGCCCAAGGGCCTGGCGCCCAAGAAGGTCAAGAACATCTCGCGCGACGAGCTCACGGGCGACAAGCTCGGCCGCATCCACATGGAGAAGCAGGATATTTACGCGATGCAGAGTCGCCGCGTCAAGGCGCTCCGGAAAACCCCGGCGGACCTCAAGAACGGCGGCGACGACGGCGGAGAAGACCTCGAGATGGTCGAGGAGTAGAGCATGTGGAGGCCTGCGCTCTGGCGACAACCGCGGCGGGGCCACGGGTCCCGTTCGCCCCTTTTGGTCGGTCGCCTTTGCCATCTGCATGTTCCTACTTTAGAAATACAGATCCACGTTTGTTCGCCACGCCTCGTCGAATGCAAATGCAAATGCAACGATCTTGGTTGATACGAGCGCCTCGCCTTCTACCAATCGCTCTTGGCTCACTTGAACGGCTTGATGAGGTCGTCGAAGTCGGTCACGAACCAGTCGGCTTCCTTCTTGACAATGTCGCGCGTCACGATGCCCCCGAACCCGACGAAGAGGTCGGCGGGCGGCCGCGCCTGCAGGTCCGTGACACCATCGCCGACCATGGCGACCTTCTCGTACCCGTGGAGCTTCTTGATCCTGTCAGCACAACAAGCAGGGAGTCCAGTCAGAACGCAAGTGTCGAACGCAGAACTCGACAAGAGAGAGATGCCGAGAGCAGACGCACACGTTGATCGCGTGGGCCTTGCCGCCGTCCCGGCTCGTCAGCTCCGTGTCGTCGAAGCCGCTGTAGTCGCCGGCGGCGTCGAAGAAGATCGTGTTGGCGTAGATGTTGGTCAGCGGGATGTCCACCAACTCGGCCACCGGCTCGATCATGACGCGGAAGCCGCCCGAGACGAGGAACACGTCGATGCTGTTCTTGTGCAGCGTCGAGATGAGCTCCTTGATGCCTGCTTGCGGAGTGCACGCGTCAGTCAACGGTCAGGCGCACAGCCAGCGACTCGGAGACGCACGCACCGCGCGTGAGCCGCGGCGGGTGCTGCTTGAGGCACGCCTTGACGTCGCGCTTGGACGGCTTGATGATCTCCAGGCGGGCGGCCAGCGCGTCCTCGAACTTGACGTTGCCGTTCATGGCTCTGACCATCAGCAGCAGCACGCGGCGTCAGTCTCTAGCCCGAGTTCCAAGAAGAAGCGCGGCAGGCGGCGCGCACTTGGTGGTCCACTCCTTGACGGCCTGCCCGGCGCCGCAGTGCTCGGCCAGCACGTCGATGCCTTCCTCCTCGCACACGGTGCTGTCCACGTCGAAGCACACGGCGCCCACAGACCGCCAGACGGCCTGCACGGATGCGGGCGGCGCCGCGCGGCTGGAGAGTCCGCGCTTGAGCGCCGACAGCGCGGGCGGCGGCTGCTCCAGCGGATGGCGATCCGGCCGAGGTCGCGCGGTCCAGGCGGTCGCCATGGCATCCAGAGGGCTGTCAGTCCGAGAATGAACGCCGCGGCGGCGAGGGGGAGAGCGGGCGGCACCCATCACCACGCACCGGCGGACGCGCGAGGCGCAACAGGTGACGAGCACGCAGCATCTTTGCGAGCGGCGGAGGCGTCCAATTGGCGGATGGTGACGTCCTCGAAGCCCGCAGCTTGTGGACGGTAGATACCGGTCTTGCAGCCGGTATACCGGTTGAAAGTCCGGTCGTGATGGCGCAAACAGATAGCCTTTTGGAAACGGAATACTATGAATTCCCAAAGGTCAATGAGAGAACGAAGAATCACGTAACTGCTAGATGACGGGTACGAACACTTTACCTTGAAGCGACGCAGGCAGGCGAAGAGGGCAAGATGCGGGACGTTGGAGGCGCCACGGACGCCGTCGGTGCGCCGGCCGCGCGGCTGGAGCTGTCGTCCCCAGGATTTGACGCGCAGCAGTACTTGGCTGAGGCGCACGCGGTGGGCGCCGCGCTGCTGGTCGCGTTGCTCCCGCGCTCGAGAGGCTGCACGCTGACGTCCAACCACGACTGATGACACGCAGGGCACGAGCTTCGCGGCGCTGCAGAGCGAACTAACGGACCTGCGCCGCGCGACGTCCGACAAGACGGAGCAGCTCAAGGCGCTCGTCAGCGCGCACTTCGACCAGTACCTGTCGTGCCACGAGGCGGTGCGCGCGCTGGCGGACGACGTGCGCGCGCACGAGCGCGACAACCAGGCGCTCGTGGACGACATGAAGGCGCTCAAGCACGTGACGGACGCCACGCTGTCCGTCATGCTGCAGCGCGCCAAGGAGCAGCGCCGCATCCGCAACACGCTCTCGGTGCTCTCGCGTCTGCGGCCCGTGCTCGAGATCACCACCAAGATGAGGGAGAGCCTGGAGAACAAGGACTACGACAAGCTCGCCGAGGACTACTGCCGGCTCAAGTACCACAGCCACAAGTCGACGCTGGCGTTGCTGCAAAGGGTCTTCGCCGCAGCCCACGAGATCGCCACGGCCGCCAACACGGAGCTGCTGGGCCACTTTGACGACTTCTCCCTCTCGGTGCAGGACCAGGTGAGTGCCGACTCCACCGGGCTCGCCACGCCAGTGATCAGTGTCTGATGAATCGTATCCACTACGCTCAGAAACGAGCGCTGGCAGTGCTGTCGTCGCTAGGGATCCTAGAGAAGCCTGTCCTCACGTGCCTGAACAAGCAGTTCAAGTTCATGGAGCGCCGCGTCGAGGAGCTGGGCGGACTAGCCCACGCGAGCGCGGAGGCCATGGTGAAGGACTGCGGAGAAGTCATCTACCGCTTCCGCAGCGGCCTCTGGGGCCTCATCTGCGACCTGTTCAAGACGCCGGTGGGCAGCGTGGCTGCCAACCACACCGGAGCGATCACCTCTACCGAGGCCGAAGACATCCAAGCGCAGGCGTGGAATGTGCTGAGCAAGTGCGTCGAGCTGCTGAAGCGCCACGCCGTCCCGCCCACTGCGTATGTCCTGAAGCACCTGAACGAGACCTTCCGCCACATTGAGAGCCTGCGCAAGTGCCCGAACGCTGCAGTGCTCAATGCCAACATTGAGACCTTGAGCAGCTCGTTCTGCCGGGACTTCCGTGTCAAGGCGGTGCTCGAGTTCGTGCAGCAGACATGCGATGCGGCGCAGCAGGAGCTCGACCGGAGCTACTTCGAGTCGGTTGTGATCTCCATCCCGTCGCTGTTGACAGAGTCGGTGTTGAACCTGGCGACGCTTGATCTGGATCGCTCCGCGCCGCTGCTGTCGTCGCGGCCGAGTGCGAAGGTCGGGGATCTGATCGTGGAGGCACGCGACGGGTTCGACGCGGTCTGGAACTCGTCCATGGTCTCGTCTGAGGTCAAGATCCGCCTCGACCGTCCGTCCGTCTTCTCGTGCTGCTGCGATGATATCATCCAGCAATGGGACGGGATCTGGAAGCGAGTGGGCTCTTCACTGCTGGAGACGATCGAGTCGGGAGCTGGAGACGTGGTCGCAGATGGCCAGACTGTTCAGGACCTGGTCGCACAAGCGTTCGAGCGCACACTTGGTGCCATGCTGTCTGACTTTCTGAACAAGCTCTTTGATGCCTTCAAGGCGAAGATCAGTCCGCCGACGACGCTCGCCACCTCTGGCCGTCACTCCGGCGATGGTGCGCGCGTCTGCATCTTGTTTGCAGTCGTCTCCAACTGTATCGAGCTCCGCGACCGCTGTCTCCCTCGCGTTGGCGCCTGGTTTGCCGAAATCGAAGGTGGCGGGTCCGCGGGCAGCCACCGTCGAGAGTCATTGTACGATATCGTCTCCGGCATGATGGACAAATGCATGGACGTGTACGTCGCCATGCACGTCAAGCCGCTGACGCACATCCTGCGCGCCGGAGCCGCGGAAGAACCCCAGCAAAGCCGCGCGGGGTCAACCAGCAGTCACTCTTCGCGCACGGCATCTCGCACGGCGTCCATGTCGAGCAGCAGCAGCAGCAACTCGCGCAGCAACTCGATCGCGAGCTTCGACATGCCCCTGTCGCCTCCCTCTTTCGCGCCTTCCACCAGCTTCGCGGCGGTCTCCGCGGCAGCGGCGGCGGCACCGATGATCCCGAACGACCCGCGGCAGTACGTCTTCAACGTCCTCTTGCAGCTGATCACGCTGCGCAGCGAGGTCGAGACCGGCCTTGGGGCGTACGCCGAGTGCCGGCGGTTCGTGGAGCAGGTGAGTTTCCCGCTGACGGCCGAGCTGTCGCGCTTCCTGCTCGAGGCCGCGAGCCAGCTGGACGCGGACGCGGGCCCCATGGCCGAGTGGAAGCAGATCCACGTACGTCTCGAGTTTGCATCTTTGTTGCGCACGTTTTGTTGCTGTGCGACCTGACGTGGGCTGTGGCATTGTGCAGCTGGCGGTCGAGACGCGCTTCTTCGCGCTGGCGCTGGGCGAGCTCATGGCGGAGCAGACCAAGACGCAGCTAGCCGAGGCCGAACGGGGGGTCGGGAGGCTCGGGGAGCGCGCGGCGGCGGCGCGCGGCGCGTTGTTGAGCCAGCTGAAGCACCAGACCAAGCTGTACCTGCTCGCGCTTCAACTTGGGTCGTGAAAGGCAAGTAGCAGGCGTTGGTGGAACCTTCACTCTGTGCGTTCGATTCGGCGCTAGGTCATCCCTCTTGTGACATACTGTCATACGTGGTATCGGCGCTTGATCAGGAGGGGCGACGTGTATGAAATGCGTAAATTACGCCGCTCCTTTGGTATCTTTCTGTGAGTGGGTTGAGTAGCACCGTGTTTTCTCCTAATAGAGCGCTCCTCTTTGAAGAAGGAAGAACGATCGATCGAGAGGGGGGAAGAAGCAAAAGCAACCCAGTCGGTCGTCAGCTTCAGTCGGGAAGAAGCCAAGAAGCGCGCGGACACGAGGCGCGGAGGCGGGACCGAGGCCCAGAAGGATTCGCATCACTAGGAGCAGCAGGAGGATGGCGAGGATGGCGACGCGGCTGGCGCTGGCGGCGCTGGCGGCCGGCGCGGCGGCGGCGCGGCCCATGGACGTGGACCAGTGGCCGTCGACGGAGAGCGACCACACGAAGCTGCAGGTGGTGCTGCCCGAGAGCCTGATGCGCAAGGACGGGTACGCGCACAAGGACGCGCTGTTCGGGTACCCGGCGTACACGGTGGGCTCGCTGCAGACGCAGCTCATCTACACGGCGGCCTCGGGCTGCGAGAAGATCGAGGCCGGCGACTGGGAGCCGCCCTTCGCGTTGCTGCTGGACCGCGGCGGCTGCCACTTCGTGGAGAAGGTGCGCCAGGCGCAGCATGCGGGCGCGCGCGCCGTGCTGATCGCCGACAACAAGTGCCTGTGCACGGACGTCGAGTGCCTCAAGTCGACGGGCGACGACTACTGCGAGACGGTGCTGCCCTACATGGCGGACGACGAGTCGGGCGGCGACATTTCCATCCCGAGCATGCTCATCCGCAAGAGCGACGGCGACGCCATCAAGAAGGAGATCGCGCACGCCAAGGGCGTCAGCAACGTCATGGTCAAGTTCGACTGGGGCATCCCGTCGCCCGACGGACGCGTCGAGTGGACGCTGTGGCAGAGCGCGTGGGACGACCAGAGCCTCTCGACGCTCGGCAAGCTCGAGCAGATGGTCACGGCGCTCGGCGACCGCGCCTTCTTCACGCCGCACTTCGTCTCGTACAACGGCTCCAAGGTCGGCTGCCACGACGACGGCGACGCGTCGCCCTCGGCCTGCGGCAACATGTGCCTCAACAACGGCCGCTACTGCCTGCTGGACCCGTCCCCGTTCCACGACCGCGAGGCCGGCGCGTCTGGCGCCGACGTGGTGCTTGAGAACCTGCGCCGCAAGTGCATCTGGCAGCTGGCGGCCAAGGAGGACCCGGGCGTGGGCCTCAAGTGGTGGAAGTACGTCAAGGAGTCGGGCGAGGCGTGCGGGCAGGACGAGAGCCTCTTCAAGGAGCGCCGCTGCGCCGTCAAGATCATGGAGAAGCACGGCATCGACGTGGGCGAGGTCGAGAAGTGCATGCAGCCGTACGGCGTCGACGTGGACGAGGTCAACCCGCTGCTGGAGGAGGAGCTGCAGGAGCAGACGGCGCTGCAGCTGCTGCGCCTGCCCGCGCTCTACGTGGACGGCGTGCACGCGCGCGGCCGCGTCGACCCCACGAGCATCCTCGGCATGATTTGCGCCGGCTACGGTGTGCATGACCCGCCCGAGGTCTGCTCGTGCGCCGGCCAGACCTCGTCCGGCCTGCTCGACTGCGTCAAGGTCGGCGGGCTCTCGAACGCGGCTGTCTCGGGCGGCGGCGGCTACTCGTTCGCGTCGCTCGTGGTCGTGCTCATGGCCTTCGTGGGCATCGTCGCGGCCGGCGGGTTCGTCTACTGGCGCCGCACGCAGCGCCAGATGCGCGACCAGGTGCGCAGCATCCTGGCCGAGTACATGCCGCTGGAGGACCAGGCGATGCTGGACGACTACGACATGGACGACGAGACGGCGCGGCTGCACCCGGCGGCGCGCGCCGCGGCCAAGAGCCCGCGCGGGTACATGCCCACGCGCGGGTTCCTGGCCGAGGAGCAGGACGACGAGGACGCGTTGTAAAGCGAGGAAGGCGTCTCTCGGAGGTGAGGAAGCTCGCCGTCTGTCAGTGCGGCGACTGGCCGCCGGTCGGGCGGGCCGTGGGACGAACACGGCGGCGGCGGGAGCGCCAGGCAGCGGCGGCGGAGCAGCACAAGACTAATAATACTGGCGTTTGGCGCGTTCACCCACCGGTTGATTGTCCAGACGCAGATGCACAGCCCGAGGCGTCTATCGGCCGCCGAGGTCTGTCCGTGGAAGGCTCAGAGCAGCAGCTCGCGATAGACGACGTTGTCGGTCTCGTCGTGCCGCGGGTAGGCGAGCTGGTCGAGGAAGAGCTGGAAGCGCGCGCGGTCGGCCGGCGGCACCTGGAAGCCCACGAGCACGCGGCCGACGTCGGCGCCGTGGTTGCGGTAGTGGAAGAGGCTGATGTTCCACTCGCCCTGCAGCTCCTCGAGGAAGGTGGCGAGCGCGCGCGGGCGGTCGGGGAACTCGAAGCGGAAGAGCAGCTCCTGCTTGTCCTGCTTGGCGGCCTTGTCGCCGCCGCTGCGGCCGCCCGCCAGGTGCCGCGTGTGCATCTTGGCCAGCTCGTTGTCGGACAGGTCGAGCACGTCGTAGTGGCGGCGCAGCTCGTCGATGGCGGCGGCCGCGCGGTCTGGCGCCGGCGAGCTGAAGGACAGGTGCACGAGCGCGCGCTGCTTGTCCGAGTAGCGGTAGCTGAACTCGGTGATGCGCACGTTGCCGCGGCCGCCGCGGTCCAGCCGGTCGTGCAGGCGCAGGAAGCTGCCGGGCGTCTCGTCGATCTGCACGGCCAGCAGGCGCTCGTTCGAGTCGGCGCGCTCGGACACGAAGCGCAGGCGCGTGAAGTCCATGTTGGCGCCGGACGTGACGGCCACAAAGGCGCCGCCCGCGAGCCCGCGCGAGAGCGCGTACTGGCGCATGCCAGCGATAGCCAGCGCGCCGGACGGCTCGAGCACCACGCGCGTGTCGTTGAAGCCCTTCTTGATGGCGGCGCAGATCTCGTCCGTCGACACGGTCACCATCTCGTCCACGTACTGCGCGCACACGCGGAAGGTCTCGGCGCCGACGAGCTTGACGGCCGTGCCGTCCGCGAAGAGCCCGACGTGGTCCAGCTCGGTCTGCCGGCCCGCGGCCAGCGACGCCGTCATGCCCGGCGCGTCGGCCGACTCGACGCCGATGACCTTGACGCCCGGGCGAACGGCCTTGACCCAGGCTGCGATGCCCGCGAGCATGCCGCCGCCGCCCGCCGGCACGAAGATGGCGTCCAACGGCTGCGTCGACGTCGTCTGCTGCAGGATCTCCATGCCGACCGTGCCCTGGCCCGCGATCACGAACGGGTCGTCGAAGGGCAGCAGCATGGTGCGGCCCTCGTCGCGCATGAGGCGGCGCGCCTCGGCCGCGGCCTCGTCGAACGACCGCCCGTGCAGCACGATGGTGGCCCACTCGCCGCCGTGGTGCTGCACGGAGCGCACCTTGATCTCGGGCGTGGCCAGCGGCATGACGATCGTCGTCTTGACGCCCAGCTTCTTGGCCGACAGCGCCACGCCCTGCGCGTGGTTGCCGGCCGAGCACGTGACGCAGCCCGCGCGCCGCTCGGTGGCCGACAGACTCGCCATCTTGTTGTACGCGCCGCGGATCTTGAACGAGAAGACGGGCTGCAGGTCCTCGCGCTTGAGGAACACGCGCGCCTTGAGCTCGTGCGACAGCCCGGGCGCCGCCTGCAGGGGCGTCGCGCGCGCCACGTCGTACACGCGCGACTCGAGGATCATGCGCCGGTAGTTGGGCTCGTCCGCCGGCGGCGGCGTCGCTACCGTCGACAAGCGCGCCAGCGGCAGGCGGCGGCGCCGCAGCAGCGACGCAGAGGACGACGCGGCCGGGCGCAGCATGGCCGCGTCTGGGCCGGTAGGGGGACGGGGGGAGCCCGCGGCGGGAAGCGGAAGGCCGGTCGGTCACTGATGCGGCAAGCGACCGATGCGATTGTGACGCGGATGGGGAGGTCACCAAGGCGCGGCTGTTTGCGAAAACAGACTGGGATACGGCATGTCGAGCGGAGGGAACTGGCCAACAGACTGGCAGCGTTTTGTTCTTGTGGTCCTGGCGAAAACATAAGTCTCTTCATATATTTAAATCCACCACTCTTTTCGGTAATGTGTGCAGTTTTTCGTCGCTTCAACCAGGTCAAGCCGAACCACCGAACCAGTTTGAAGGGATCGGCTCCTTGGCGGCCATGCTCGACCGATCGGGTGGTTCTGCTCCCCTCCTCTTGCTGCAGTGCGTTGGCACCAAAGGGCTGCTTCGTCGCGGCAATAGTAGGACATTCTTCTTGCTTCCAGCTCGGTCGCCGACATCATGGAGCGCGAAAATACTTTCAGTGTCCGAGTCCAGCGCAAGCCTTTGCCCTCGACTGACCTTGGTCCGCACGGCGACGACTGTCACCAAGCCACGAAGGCGGCAGCGTTCTCCTCAGCCAAGTGTGTTGAGCGGGCATTTCAGGCGGCTGAAGTGCTCCAAGTCGAGCTCAATGGCAACTATTCGCCGCTGCGCATCCAGGAGTTTGCGGCCTACCACCGCAAGACCAGCACTTCGTGGGCCGTCTTCGTCTGTGTCGGCTCGGCCGTGCCCTGCCTTGTCATCCCGACGCTTCTGGATTGTGCTCCACTGCCCAAGCCATCCGTAGTCGGCGCCGACAACTGGCTGCTCTTCATCCGCGAGTTCATCACGTGGTGGGTCTTCGGCTTCTTCACTTACGTTTTCATTAGCAGATCTGCTGTGCGTCACAGCTACCTTACCATCTCATTGTCCTCGCTATGAGTTATTCCCATCTCTCCGCTGTCTTGAGAATGCTGGCATCAGCCCCGGCAACCGCGAGTTCCGCGAGTCCTTGAACGCCCAGCGCAGCTCCCGCGACGCCACTTGACCAAAGCACCCGTGAGTTGTGGAAGTCCATTCGGTTCTTCCTCTACGACGGAGCAGGGGCGTCCACATGGTGTGGGATCTTTGGCTGCTACTCTCCGGCGCTTGATCCCCTGAGACCGTGAATGGGAGATCAATCGAAAGCCTCTATATCAACTACTACGTGCCTCTTCCTGGTGCTGGCAGCTCCCGCCTGCATCGACGGTCAGGGCGAGGGCGGCAGCGACGTTAGCGCCATGGTAGACGGCATCGCGGCCGACCCGGCCGTCCGCGGGCCCCAGAACGAGAGCGCGCCGTCGCAGCTGCCGCTCCACAGCTTGCGCTCGTCCGCCGACAAGAACACGGCCGTCAAGGCGCTGCCCGATGCGTCGGCAACGCGCCGCGCCTGCAGCTCCAGCGTCCACTCGTCGTCGTCCTCGTCGGCACCGCTGCCAAAGCCTCCGCCGGCTCCTGCCGACACGTACGCCCAGACGCACAGCACGCCGTCGGCGTGGCCAGTCACGACGTGCTTCTCAGCACGCCACTCGCAAGCCGCGAGCCGCTCCAGCGCCAGTGACACAATCGGCGCGCGAGACAGCTTGGGGTCGTGGAAGAGCGTCGTGTAGTCCAAGCGCACGCGCAACGACCCGTTGACATCGTAGACGCCGAAGCGCTCGCCGACGGCAACGACGATATCGCCCGTCACCTCGTTGATCTCGACCGCGGCGACTGCTGCCCCGGAGCTGTCGAAGGACGGCAGCGAGCGGACCGTTCGCCGGCGATTCAGGTCCCAAAGCACCGCAACACCCGTCGAGCAGCCGCTCACGAAGATGCTGAACTCCCGGCTGACGCAGATCGCGGTGATGGCGCCATCCTGCTCTGGGGACGAAGCGGTTGCGACTACCACGAGCGACTTTGTGGCGCTGTGACTGCCCAAGGTGATGCCCAAGCCGCCGCCGCCACCGCTGCTTCCGCTCCCTCCCCCGACGCCACTGCTGCCGATCCCACCGCTGCCTGCGATTCGAGTCGTCAACGGCGAGAAGGATGACGACGTGGTGTAGCGCCGACGCGTCGCCGCTGCCGACGCTGACAGAGAAGGCACCGCTGGTCGACGGTGGGGTTCAAGCCGCCAAATGCGCATCGCTGGCATATTGCCGCTTCCCGTGATCAACGTTCGCCCATCCGACGAGACGGCAGCGACGCTAATGTCGAAGGGAACGTCAACGGACACCAGCACCTTGGAGTCGCCGCTGTGGCCGGACTCGCTCGAGCCACTAGACAGCACTTTGAGCGAGCTGTCCTGGAATCCCCACGCCACAAACTCCGTGTTCCGGGGAGGCAGGAAGAGGCATTTGGGCCCGAGGGCCACGATGCGCTTCTCGACACTGCCGCTTGCCATGGCGATCTGGTGGATGCTCGAGGCGAACAGACCAGAGCTCAGCAGTCGGCGACGAGGTGTTGACACTGCCTGGATCGGGCCAGGTCCACTTGCGGAATCGCCAGCTACCAACAGTTGCGAGCGATGAGCTGCCACCACTGCGTTCACCGGCACTTCACGATGTAGCTGGGCTTGGAGGAGGGGTGCTTGGTCGAGCACGAGACCTTGCTCGTCACTTGAATAGCCACTGGATCCACTTCCGGCGCCTGAGATGATGGTCTGCACGCGATTCATCAGCTCGCCTCCTTCAAGGAAGGAGCTCGCGAGCGAGCGCGCCGTCAGCGGAGATGGCGCCGCCACCGGCACCACATTGATCCCTGCAGATGCGGATGATGATGGGGGCATGCTCTTGGAAGCCAAGCCGTGGAATGACAAGGCTGTCAGCCCACTTGGCGCCACAGAGCTTCCAAGCGAACTCACCGACGTCGAGAGGAATGAGGAGCCAACACCGTTGGTTCCGCTGCCCACGCCGCTGGCGGCAACAGCCGAGCGCGAACGAGCGGGGTGGGGAGACTTAAAGAGCTGCGACGGCGTCTGGCCAAACTCGGCGATCTGCGCGACGATCGCACGCTTGGTTGCGACGTCATGGATTGCGTCCAGGTCGACCGCACCTTCGTACGTCAGGTGGTAGAAGACGTTGCACGCCTCGACTGCTGCTGGTCCTTGCTGCTTGTAGCCAAAGATGAGGTCGATCCAGTGGTGGAGCGAGGCGGACACGACACTGCTCTCCAGCGCCTCGCGGTTGAGGCGGACAAACTCGGCGGGCGACCCGTTGGCCCATGGAGGTAGCGCAACGTCGCTGACCTCAATACCGTTCTGGTCACGTCCAAAGTCGCAGGAGTTAATGTTCTTGAGAAAAGCAGGCAGGTAGAAAAACTCGGGAATGAGCTCCTTCACGTCTTGCGTGCCGCCGTTCTGTGCCCCCTCCACACCAGCAGCGCTCCTCCAGGCGCCGTGAACACTGGCAAACAACCGGTCCGCATGGTCGAACTTGCCGTCGTGCAGGCTTCGAAAGTGGCTCGTGAACGGCTCGAGACGCATCAAGTAGTGGAGCGTGATCGCGGCGGACGAGTAGTGAGTTCCGTAGTGAAACGGCTTGGTCACCAAGGGATCGTCTATCTCCGTGGCGGTCGAGACGCTGGTTGCACCACGTGCGGCTGAGGTGGCTGCAGCCGCATTGCTGCTGCTTCCTCCAGAACCTGAACCACTTGAGTCGATGGAGAAGCTGCTTTCGACGAGGCTGTCATAGCGCGCGCGGAACTCCTCCTCACGAAAGAGAGCTCCCATCGGCTTGGACAGGTCACGGTACACACTAGGGTCGCTGAGATCCAACTCCTCCGAGGTGTAGTCGGCCAGGATCCAAGGGAAAACCTGTTGGGAAAGCATCAGTTTGTCAGTAAGTACTTGCGGTGGAGGGAGGTTTTGGAGTTTGGCTTCTCACCGGATACTGAGTCAGGTCGTTGTACGAGCGTCCTGCCAGTGTGTTGAGGTGCATGAGGTACTCGAAGTTGGAGATGCTGCCTTGGACCCACCGCTCCGTCATGTTGTTCCGGAGGAGCTTTCTCAGCTGCGAGTACAGATCCCCTCCGCCTGCAGCAGCGCGGTCAAGGCCACTTGCGGCTCCGCGGACATTCGGGCACTTGCTCAGCAGCGCGTGGAAAACGACTTCGCGCTCTTCACGGGACTCGAACGTGATCTGATACAACACATCAAGGTCAGTACGCAGGTGCAGCTCCACCCACCAACAGAACCCTCGCAATGGGATCAGCGTACCAAGTAGTTGCGTCCGTCGTTTGCGAATAGCTCGATGGCGATGTGCTGGAGCTGATAGCGCCGTTTGTGCAACTCCATGACGTCCTCGTATGCCCAGTAGAGACACTGGTGCGAGCTGGGCTCGCCACGAGGTACAGCAGACTGGATCCGGTTATCATAGCCTGTGCAGGCGAGTGTTGCCGTCTCAGAGGAAGATTCGCCTCTCATCAGTGCAACGCGATTGTGCAGACCAAGACGTCTCTCCAGCCGCGTTGTGCAACCTTTTGCGACCTCTGTGACGCGAATCTGTCGGTGCGGAGCCTCGTTCCCCGATGCCAGTAGCGGAGGTAGTGTGCGCTGCACAACCTGCTGATAATTGTCGACGATGTACACGCGGTCGCTGCAGAGCATGAAGACACCGGGGCACGAGTCCATCCCGTCGATACGCAAGCAGTCGTGGATATCCTCAATGTCGTCGCCAGGGATCAACAGTGGCCGAAGCTTTTCATCGACAAGATCGTCGTCTTTGTCAAAGAAGATCCCGTCGTCACTCTCACCAACACCCCGTGTCAGCCCCGAAGTGAGGTTCTGCGAGTCGACGCCATCACTGAACGCGCCATCACTGAGCGAAATGTCGTCTGATGTGTACGAGTCGCCGGACGAAAACAAGTGGAGAGACTGCGGTGCAGTCCTTGCGTTGGAAAAACGCCGCGCGGATTCCATCCAGCGAGCTGATGACGAGACGTCGCTTTGTCGCGTCAAAAAGGCTTCGCTCGAGTTTTTCTGGAAAGAGCGTGACGTCGGGCTTTGATCCATCTCGCCGCGGAAGATGTCAATGTCGTCAGCAGAGTAGCGTCTGCGTGAGAGGCGCAAAGATGACGAGCTTCGCGTTGGTGTCCTCAGCCTTGGATGATCATCGTTGTACCGACTGCCACTTGAATCGCCCTCCCGATCGCAATTGTTGTCGCGATTGACATCGTTGTCTCCCTTCTTCGCTGCAGCCACCACGGCTTGGTCAGATGGAGAATGCACCGTCATGCGCTTCCGCATTCGGTAGGGACCTTCAGTGAAGTCCAGGCGAGTGTTTCTTCGCTCGGTCGCCTCGAACTTGATAGGTGTTTGGGACAGAGTTCTCCCGCTTGGGCCATACGATCTCTCTCCGTTGCTGTCGACCACCGCACGCAAAAAGTGTTCCTGGACGGTCTCCAGCTGCCGCAGACTGTACTTTTGGCGATCGACGTAGTCTTGGTGCCACTTCAATTGGTGTCGAAACTCCTTTTGCTGTGCCGCCCGCAGTGCGTCCATATTGTTTCGCAGAACTTCGTGACTCCAAGCAAGACGAGCTTCAAAGCGCTTGGCGAACTTGCTCATTTGATGCGCCGCCGTCTTGTGGCTCGCCGCCCATGCGTCCCCAATGAATTCGGTCAACTCCATGGCTCGCTTCATGAACACGCTGTCCAAGTCGTTTTCGAGCTCTCGCAGTGGCGGCCCAACCACTTGCAGCCACTTAGTCAATTTGTCGACGGCTGAGCGATCACCATCAGCACCTCCCCGGCTGCTTGCTGATGGTTCTTTTACTGAATGATGCCCCAGAAGCACGTTGAAGCCATTCTTCATGAGGTTGATCGAGTATGGCGAAGCTCCAGCCCTCCGGATTTCGACAGTGAGTAAACTCGTCATGAATGAGCGCTGGAAGAACATCAAGTCCGTCCACAGGTGAGCCGCCGCATCTTGCAGTCGCGGAGCACTTGCGTCCATCAGGAGCTGCAGTAGTCCTCGGCAAAGACACACGAAGAAGTCCTTGTTGAGACTGTTCCGGGACCCGAGGACGACCTCGCGGTATGCGTGGATTTGCTGCAGTGCCGCCTCCAACTCTGTGTCGGAGACGAGAACTCGATGACTGTTGAGTATGTGCAGAATGACGGCGTTCAGCGTTGAAAACAGCTCGGACGTCAGTGCTTCCAGCTCTGCTGATCGCGGCAGCCCAATCCGCCCAAGCAAGTTCCGCAGCGGGCGTTTCTTCTTCCCCTTGGCCAACTTTTCGCTGAGCATGACGCTAAATGACGCTGAAGCACTTGATCCTGAGCCGGTCGCTACAGTAGACCCCGCGATCCCCACGCTCGTTTCCGCAAGCACGAACAGCGCCAAGTTCAACAAAAGGAACTGACCCCCGCTGAAGTGGTACGCTTCGCAACAGCTGAAGACGACTGGACAGCCGTCGCCGTGCTGAGCACGTTGCCAGCACTGCATTTTCTTGACAGCCAGTCTCAGAAACTCGCGGCAGTTGAAGCCAAACGCTTTGTGGTCGGCTAGGACGTTCTCGCCACGGAGGCGACGGCCAACTTGGTCCACCAATCGCGACAAGATGATCGCGTGGAAGCGCACTGACAGACCAGCATGCAACGGCGGACACAAGCCCCCGCCTGCAGCGACGGCATTCTCGAAGAACCCCTCGACAATCTCGCTGCCGCTCGAGCTGTCCAGTATGATGTTCGTCAGAATCACTTCGATCAGCTTCAGAGCTCGGTCTGCCACAGGGTGTGCGAACGGATCCTCGATCGAAGAACCGGACTCTGCTGCTGCCTCCTCTGCTAGTGCCACTCGGCACAGTGTGAACTCGTACAAGTTCGCCTCCTTCTTCTGCCTCAGCAGTGCGCGCACAACTGTCGATTTCTTCGGCGCGTACTTGTGCTCCACGCGAGATCTTGCTGCAGCGCACGCAATGAGAGAGAGTTCATCCAGCAGCTCGTGGCGAAATCGCTCACCACTCGATGAAGCTAACATTCCCCGGATGCAGGGCATCTTCTCGTACAAGTATGTCACGAACTCAAGCGCAGCTTCGTGGTGATGGTGTGCCGGGTCTTTACTGTCTTCGCCAGCGATTTTGTCACCACTCCCACCGGCAGGAATGTCGTAAGCACTCCAGCTTCTCGGGTCGCTTAACCGTGGCAACGAGGCGATTGCAACCGGGTCGTTGTAGTACCGGCGAATGACAGTGAGCATCACCGTCAGCATACTCGGGTTCGTCAGGATGTTGCGCCGAATGTTCCCGTCAAAGTCTTTCGAGAGATAATACGGGTCGAAGTTGATCTGGTGTGGAAGCCCGTCGACTGGTGTCCCCAGTATCATGCACAACAGTGCGTACCATGCATCTTGGAGAGGGAAAGATGCTGCTGCTGTACCAGACCCCAACTGATTGGGCCGACACGGAAGTCCATGTGCCAGCAAACGGTAGTAATGCTCTCGTCTGCAAACAGCTTCGTACGAGTGGCGCTTCGCCAAAGTGCCGAAGAGCTTCAGTGCGCGCAAAGTCGTCGTCGGATGCAGGATGGGTGAGTGCCCAGACGAGTGCCACGGCGACGAGAAGAGAAAGTGTGACACCCATCGAGGACTCAGCACCTTGCGAAACCCGCTCAAACGGCCGGTCGTGGGCAGCTGCATGCGAGTACCAGACGTAGACAGTGAAGTGCTTGATGAGACGTGCTCGTGGGTATTGCCACCCTCGGCATGGCTGCCCTCCGTCACCGTCTCGTTGGTGCTGAAAGTCGAGTTCGCGTCTTCGCCGTCTCTGCTCCCTTTCAAATCAAGCTTTTGGGCGGCCCGCAAAAGCACGTCAAGCAGCATGTTCTGAACGATCGCCACCGCCGATTCCCGTGCAGCGGTGCTCGTCGAGTCCAGATCGTGGCAGTCGTCGTCGTTCAGGTCTGCTGCTCCAGCAATGTCGTCCTGTTGAACGTACTCAAAGACAGACGTTTCAAGCCCAAGCGACCCATTCCGGCGACGAACCAATGCACCTCGTGGACTGAGCCCTAACGAAGCAACTGGGTCGTCGTGTTTGGGTCGTCGATTGCTCGAATGCTTGGAGATTCCTCGTCTGGGACTATCACGCCCGCCCAGGTCTAAAGCGCGCGGGGACTCCAGCACTGAAACTGATCGGCCGAAACTTGGTGACAAGGTCGATGTAAGGAAGCTGGCGACTTCAGCGAAGTTGTCTTCGGCAGCAGAGCCCCGGTAGGTTGTCAGACAGACGAGAATCAAATCAGCGATGACTTGGAGTACGTCAAAGTCCACCGACGCCTCTAGCAAAACTTGAAGTAGCTGCTTGAGAAACGACGCGGACTGCAATTGGACCCGGTTTCGCTCGAGAGCGCTGTCATCTTCCACTGCCACCAGGGTCGAGTACAGTGCCACAAAAAGCTGCTTTCGCGTCCCTCGCTCCGCTTTTCTCCATAGAGAGAAGTCCAGGATGAAGTGTTGTAGCGCTTGCATGTTGGTGATGATGCTCTTGGTCTCCACTCTCCCTTCGGGTTCTCCTTCCAAACTGCTGTCTTGATTCACGTCGACGCCGACGATGCTGAATAGAATTCGTAAGCAGCTGCTGTTGAGCAGTGTCGCTTTTCGATGCAGGAACGAGTTGATGATGCCGTAGCCGTGCTCATTTTCCATCGCAGCGAGGTTGCCGGGATGACCAGTCATTAGCATCTCCAGTACACGAAGGGATATCTCGACTTCACCCGACGTCGTAGCTTCGTGCAGGAGCTTGTACGCGAGCTGGCAACCAGATCCACAGAGCTCAAACATCATGTCCGCCATGCTGGCGTACGGCATTGACAAAGCTCCAGCCCCACCCATCGCCTGCGACACCGGTCGTCCATCCAGCTTGCCACTTGGTACGAGCAGTGGATCTCTCCCGATTGCCTTGCTTGGGGAGAACGCCAGCAGAACCTTTTCGCTGGCGACCGGGATGCTGATGCATGGCGCAGCACTCGGGATCCGAGAGAACCAACTTCCGCTCCACTTTATGTCGTGCACAATAGCCGCCGCAGTCGCCGATGCTGCCGAGGCAAGAGTCAGGCCGCCTCTGATGAGCGAGCTCTTGGCGATTCGCTCCGTGTCAACCGATTCGATCAACGCTTGCACTGGGTCGCGCAAGTACTCGTCCAGCATGGCCAGATTCGGCAGCTGCAAGTGATCAAGCGCCACGCGTACGTCCGCATTGCCGGTCGTCCCAAAGAAGAGCTTGTCATACGACGGGCCAGCGGCGTACAGTGCGTTGATCACGGGAGCCGACAGCGCATCTTCGATCAGATAGAACGGCCCCATCCGCAGCAGTGTCGAGCTTCGCCGTCGAACTTGAGCCGGAACACCGATCACTCCGCCAAGCGGCTGTCCAAGAACGATGCCAGAAGGGTAGGAGCACTTGACGGTCTCCTGCAGGACACCGTTGAGGTAGAGCGCCACGGAGCTCGACTGGAATCGCTGCTTGGAGTGAAGTATGACCGCATGGTACCACTTGCCCGGTGTGATGGCAGCATGGTGGAACTGGGTGGCCTGGTGGTTGCCTGCGCTCGTGCGCATGTACACCTTTCCCCCTCGGAGGAACGCTTCGGAAACGGACTTGCCGTCGCCCGACCGGAGGCGGAACAGGTAGAAGCTCGGCGGGTTGCACACCAGGCACTCTCCCCCAGCGCTCATCAGCGCGTCGATGCACACGCGGCAGCCAGCGTGCGAGCACTTGAGCATCCTTTCGTCCGCCAGGGAGCGGAGGCAGTGCACGCACTTCTTGGAGATGAAGCAGTCGCGGTAGAGCGCGTCTCGCTCCGCCTTGGCCTCGAACTTGTCGACTCGGAACCAGATCGACACCGAGTAGCCGTCCGGCGGCGGCCACACCTTGGGTCCGTGGCCGAGAGACGCGAGCGACGACCCGCTTCCTGAGCCCGTCCTTGACCCCCAAGAGTCCCTCGCGACCACGTCCGGCACCTGCAGGCACGCGAAGCCTTCCCCCGAGAGGTCGAAGGCGATGGACGGCGCGTTCTGTGCCCGCGCGCCGTTCTTCATCGCCAGCTCCCGGAACATGCGGAAGAGCGTCGTGCGGGTGGAATCTGCGAGCGAGTGACGCTCGCCGGCCTCTTGTCGGCCGGCCCAGTCCAGCAGAGCCGCCATGTGTCTCGCGTCTCGGTACGACACGTCGCCTGCGGCCGCGCTCGTGACCAGGGCCGCCGCCGCCGCCCTCGCTTGGCTCGGCGCGTCCGAGCGCTCAGCGAGTCTCTCGAGCGTCCGCAGGAGAATATCGCGGTCCCCGGACTGCTCGCACGTGTCTGGATCCTCCTCCTCCGCCGTCTCGGCCGTCGTTCCTGTGCGTCCTGCCTCCCCCACGCCCGCCGATGGCGTCGCCGCCTCCGCCGCCTGCTGCCGCCCAGACGAGTCCGAGCCCGCGCTCTCGACCACCAGCGGACCCTGCACCGATCCTGCGCCGTCCTTGACGCGCGCGGAGGCTGCGGACCCGGTGCGGCGGTGGAAGACGCGCTTCATGGCGGCCGCCGCGTCCGTCGCCGTGCTTCCCGGATGCGAATGACTTCAAGGCTTGCAGCCAAACCACCTCGATAACTAGTAGCAGTACCTGGAGAGGAAATGGTGTGAGTCGAATACTCTAGTAAGTTACTACATTGCCGGAGAAGACAGGTCGATCCCGCTGACCCGCGCAGAGTGTCGCTATCGGGCCTAGTGAGACCTGTTACCACTGCTGCCGGGCGCTTTCACACGGACAAAGACGTTTCAGTCGCTGCTTGACCCCATTCCCGAGTCGACACCATGGCGAGCGCCGGCAGCACAAGCGGCGGCGGCGGCGGGCGGAAGCGGCCGGCGTTCGTGCGCGTGAAGGACCTGACGCCAGCGCTGGCGGACAAGGAGGTGCACGTGAAGGCGGTGGTGATGGAGTCGAACGCCAAGGACGAGGCGAACGCGAGCAACAACGCGACGCTGCTGGTGGGCGACGACTCGGGCTGCGTGAGCCTCGTGTTGCCCAAGTCCGTGGCGGTGCACGTGCGGCTGGGCGACGTGCTGCAGCTCGCGCCCACGCAGGTCGTCATGAAGGGCAGCCGGTTGTACCTCTGGGGCGGCAAGGTCGAGCGCGTCGGCGAGTTCCTCATGCTCTTCAAGGAGAGCCTCAACGTCAGCAACCTCACGTGGGTCAAGGACCCGGCCAACCCGGACGTGCTGGTGCGTCCGCGCTTGTCTCGGGTCTCCCTCGTCTGTGGTTGAAGCGGTGGCGACTGACAGTGGCTGCAGGTCCCGAGCCGGAACCCCGCCAAGCGCCCCAAGCCAGCCAAGTAGCAGCAGGACCGAGCCGTCTTTCGGGCGATAACCGCATGAACCACGCGCGTGTCTGCCTTTCAGTTGTGCTTCAGCCCGCGCGTGCCGTTGCCGTTGCTGTTGCCGTTGTCCCCACCGCGCGGTATTTATAGTGGCGCAAAAGCAGTTCCGCCCTCGAGCCTGCCGGTGCCTGCCGTGCTGCTTGGACTGGGCGGGAGCGAGCCAAGCCGCGTCGTGCATGCCCGGGCCTCGGCCGCGTCGTCGGCGCCGAACCCCCGGCCGGACCCATGCTCGAGCCCAGCCTTCTCCCCGCGAGCCGAGAGCCGCCAGCCGCCGCCAGGGTCGCCCGTGGCTCATCTGCCCGTCGAGTCCCCCTCTTCGAGCAGAGTGATCACGCAGCGGCCAGGAATGAGGCGCCCGCCGCGCTGGAGCCGGCGGAAGACGTGCAGTTCCGGATCGGGCAGCAGAGGAACTCGTCTTCCTCGGGCGGCAGCAGCACCAGCACGGAGCACCGCAACACGATCACGCGCCGGAGCATCGTCTACCCGCTCGTGGGCGACCTCAGCGCCGTGGTGCAGCAGCCAGTGGGCCTCGCAGCAGCCAGCCACGCGGGCTCGAGCGTCTTCCCCGCGCGGACGCGGTCGCGGCGGAGCAGCGGCGAGTTCTCCGCCCGGCGCGCGCACATGCAGACCTTCCCGCTGCGGTTCCGCGACGCCGGCCTCGACGACGTTTTCTGCAAGCACTACAACGTGTACGTGGTCAACAAGGTGCGCACGACGACGCATATCCTGGCCGGGCTCTTCGGCGCCATGCTGGCCGCCCAGTACGTCTCGGACGCGCGCTCGATGCGCGGTGCCGTCGCCGCATCTCGAGTTGCCGTCGTGGCGCTGGCGCTAGTGCTCAACGCCGCGTCGTACTCGTCGGCGTTCAACCGGCACTTTGACCAGCTGATGCTGGCCCACTACGTCCTCGACGGTCTCGCGCTGTCGCTCCCGCGCTTCCTGTTCCTGTACCGCCACTGGGACGCCGACCCTCCGGAGGAGGTCGCCGCGGCGCAGCACGCAGTTTTCTGCTCACAAAAGAGCGTCCGGATATCACTGCTGCTATACGTGCTGCTCGTGTACACCGCGAGCGGCATGCGGTTCACGACCGCGTCAGTGTGTCTGCTGGTCCATGTGGCGATCAAGCTGTGCTTCGTCGTCGCGTTCTGCCGCCACTGCGGCTGGCCAGAGCTCGACTTCTCGGCCAGCCTCTCTCTCGCCGCCTTTTGCATGCTCGCGGCCTTCTACGGCGAGCGCAACGTGCGCCAGGAGTTCGTGGAGCGCATCCGCGTCACGGAAGAGCGGAAGCGCCGGGACGACCTGCTCGAGACGATGCTGCCCGTGCACATCAAAGAGAGCCTCAAGCACACCCCGCGGACAGATGCGCTGGCGGACTACCACGAGGAAGTGTCGATCCTCTTCTGCTACATCAGCAACTTCCAGGTGCTGTCCAGGCACGCGTCGGCCATCGACCTCGTCAAGCTCATGAACCGCATCGTGTTCTGCTTCGACAAGGCCACCGACCTGCGCGGCGTGTACAAGGTCGAGGCGATCGCGGAGACCTACATGTGCGCTGCTGGGCTGCTATCGCACGACCCATTCCACTGCGACAAGATCGCCGACATGGCGCTCACCATGATGCGCATCTGCGAGATGGAGCAGTGGACCTTCAACGGCGTGGATATCCAGCTCCAGATCGGCATCCACGCCGGCCCGGTGGTCGCGGGCGTGGTCGGCAGCAAGACGTACAGCTACCACCTCTTTGGCGACACGGTCAACACGTCGTCGCGCATCTGCTCGAGCTGCACCGCCGGTAAAATTCAAATCAGCGACCGCGTGCGGCAACTGCTGGCGCGCTCAGGCTCATACATCATTTCGGAGCGTGGCGCGACCAACCTCAAGGGCAAGGGGTCGATGAAGCTCTTCTGGCTCGAGGGGAAGTACGTCAAGACGCCGCGGTCGGTCATGGCGGATGTCAGCTCCACCTTCGAGGCCGCCACGGAGGGCTCGATCCGCAATGCTGTCGCTGTCTACGCCCCCAACCACCGCAGCGACGAGTACATCAGCTACATGAACAACGTCGACGTCAGCAAGTGGACGCTCACCTTTCGGTGCAACGGAGTGTCTCCGACGCTCGGTCCGACACTGGCTGGCGCAAAGGTTGCACCCGTCGCCAACCCGTTAGCGCCGGCGTCAACTACGAAAGGAGCGGTCGACGTGGCGTCAGAGATGGAGACTGTTTTCAGGAAGGACCATGCGAGGGAAAGCACGCACCAGTTCCTGCTGACGGTGCAGTTGTCAGCCTGTGTGCTCCTATTCGGGATCATCGCTCGCGTCTATCGTGAGGAAACCGCGACGAAAGGAGCCGCCATCGCGTACATCCTCGATTCGGTCGCGCTCTGCCTCCTCCTTGCGATCGCCCTGTTGCTCAAGAAGTATCAGCAGTACTTCAAGCTGGACAAGGAGACCGCCGCGGTCATGGGCTGCGTGGTCGTTGTGCCTCTGATGAACCTGCAGCCGCTGTTCCAGGACAAAGAGACCTTCGACAGCAGCTCTCACGTGGAGACATGCATCGTCCAAGCCGCCGTGTTCGGACTGGTGCTGCGACTCCGGTTTCCGAACGCTGCCGTTGTGAGCGCGTGGAACTTTGCAATGTTCGCGTCTACCGCAGCGGTCGTCAGCGATACATGGACCCAGCAGGCCGAGAACCTTTCGTTGCTTCTCATGGCGACTGCCATCGCACTGCGCTTTGGGTACAAGCGCGAGGCCGGCATTCGCTCCGACTTCTTGCTCAAGTGCACGCTTCGGCTTGAGAAGCAGAAGTGCGAGGACTTGCTGTCGAACATGCTACCATCGGCTCAGTATGCCGAGGCGCTCATGATGCAGTCCACGGTCGTCGACGAGCTGGCGGAAGTCACGCTGCTGTACTCGGACATGGTGGGCTTCACGACCTTAGGCGCGCGGCTTAAGCCTGGAGATATCTGTGTCCTGCTCAACAAGATCTACTCGGCGTTCGACAGCCATCTAGACGAGTTCGGCGTCTACAAGATGGACACCGTTGGCGACGCGTTCATCGTCATCGGCGGGCTGCCCAACTACAAGAGCACCAAGCACCACGCAGCAGCTGTCACTGCCTTCGCGATCGAGATGCTGCACGAGATCGACCGCTTCTGTGCTGAAGCGAACGTGTCGCTGCAGATGCGCATTGGGATCCACACGGGCAAGGTCGTGGGCGGCGTCGTGGGCATCAAGAAACCGCGCTACCTCATCTGGGGCCACCACACCGTCGTCGCCAACATGATGGAGTCCCGAGGCGTCCCCGGACGGGTGCAAATATCCGAGGACACGTTCATGCACCTGCGCAACTGCCCCGAGTTCCGGATGGAGGAGCGCATCGGGCGTGTCCAGATCAGCGACAGTGACTCGATGCGCACGTACTACCTCGCCAAGGACCACCCGTCCGTCAAGGATCAGGTCACGAAGCGCTACTTGCAGGAGCGCCGAGCGCTGAACCTGCACGCGCTCGAGCAGCTGCGCAGCTGCCTCAACCTGACGGACAACTCACCGTTGTCGAGGCACCTTGAGGCGACCAGGCAGGGCCCCGCACCGAATCGTCCGCGCTCGTTTGTCGATATCATCACTCGGTGATTGATCCGGTCAGTTGTAGTCTGAGGACGAGGAGAGTTTGAACAAGGTCGTTTTGGCGTAGTGATCACGAGTAAAGGCATTGTTCCTCTTTTTACAGGCGTGGAGGCGGCCTCTTCGAGTGCACTGGGCTTCTCGATCCCTGGATGAAGTGTGGCAGCCGCTGCTCCGGGGTCACAGAGCAAGTCGCAGGCAGCGAGCGCCGCGCCTCTGGGTTGAATTTGTACTGCCGCTGGGCCACGTCGTCGATCCAGGTCGAGCACGGTGCTCTCCGGAAGGAGAACGTGGTTGGGGATGGGATCTCGGACACGATCTTCCAGCTGCCTTCGTCGCTGATGCCCCTCGCGTCCGGGTCAGCGTTTCCCCATTCTCCCAGCCGCTCCGGGATCTCCTGCGTGTCTCCACAACGTTCGTGAGCGTCGACGGGTGGAGCAGATTGCCGACCAAGTGAGACCCACCACTTCTTCTCGGCTTGGAGGGCACGTCGCGATTCCCCGGGGCTGCTTCGTGATGTCGTAGGACCCCGGTCCGACGCCCGTCGGTGTTCGGGCTGTCTGAGGGCTCAACACCACAGCTAGAGTCATCCTCCGCTCCACGACGCGTTGATACAGGCGTAGCGTACGCTCTGGAACCGCTTGGTCGCGCTGCAGAGACTGGTCCCGCGCAGAGAACCTGCCAATGGTCGCGTCAGTTGGAGGCAGGGAGGCCGCGATCCTCCGCAAGAGCAAGGCTCACGGTGCGCCTCGTAGCCGAGCGAGTCGCGGCTTGAGCTGTAGAGCTGGTCGGCGCTGAGGCAGGCGTTGCGGAAGGCCGTGCCGGGCGATACGGCGGTCTTGGGCAGCCGCGCGCTGATGCTGGGCCCGGTGGAGCTCCAGAGGCGCCGCGAGTCGCGCACGGCCGCCAGCCGGTCGGGCTCACCACC